>CAUZXS010000632.1:0-100000 GCA_963585895.1 Sepioteuthis lessoniana
TCTCTGTTTATATATATATATATATATATATAAATACATATATATATATGTGTGTGTGTGTGTGTGTGTGTGAGAAATGTGTGGAAAGTTGGATAAATCAAACATTTAACTCCAATTCAGATACAATATTTTGTTTGTTTTATTCCATCGAACTTCTTCAGACAGAGACCGTTTTCAAAAGCAATGGAGGAGAATGATAAGATGGTGGGTTTGATTAGGGTGGCTTGGGAAAAATTGAATGTGTGTTTGAGCTCATGAGTGAGAAAAGGGCGTTTCGATGTCATTTGTTTGACTTCGTAGATTCTTTTCCCTATATTGCGTTTGATTTCGTCGCAGTCAATGCATTGGATGGAGTATATGCCTGCGTGAGAGGTGGTTTCGTTGTTGGTCCGTTTTGAGATGCTTTAGAGGATTTTAATGGTTTGTGATGTGGTTTGTATGATTGGTATTCCTAACGTGGTTAGTTTCTTGTAGAGTGTGATGTTATGTATGTCTGTGTGTAGAGAGATCGGTCTATGGGTGATGGGGATAGTGTGGTTGGTTTTCTTTGGTTTATTTGATGAGTGTATCATAAAGAAAAATTTTGGGTATTTTAGGCTTTTGAGGAGATGTTCGATGTATTCAAATACTTCATCAAGGTATTGTGGGCTCCATAACCTGAGTGATCTGAGATAAACGCCTATCATGAGGCCTGTTTTGATTTTGTTGTTGTGGTGAGAGTAGAAATGTATGTAATCGCTTTTGTTTGTGGGTTTGCGGTAAACTTTTAAAGTTAAACTGTTTTGAGATTTAATAATTAGGATTTCCAGGAAGGGTTAAGTGTTATTAGATTCTTTTTCTTAAGTGAAGATGATCGAGGGTTCAACATTGTTTAGTTTTTCTTCAATCTCTTCAGTTTTGATGTTTTAGGATAGGAAAATAAGTATATCGTCGATATATCTGAAATATGTGGTGTTGCTAGGTTGACTGTATTTTAAAGGACCGGATGCTAAAATTCTTGAAATAGACGGGCTAATACTCCGCTAAGTGGATTTCCCATGGGGAGACCATATTTTTGTTTGTAGAATTTGTTGTTAAATTTAAAATAGGTTATGCTTGTTGCGTTTGTAGATGTTGACTAAGGTGTTTATGGGTTGTGGTGAGTGGAATTTAATTTTCCTTAAGTGAGTAGCAAGAAAGTTGTGGCATTTTTTGATGAGCATGTTTGTGTAGAGAGAAGTTATGTCTAAACTGTTCATTGATTTATTTTGCATATTTATGTCCTTGATTTTATTAAGTAAGTTTCCGAAGTTTATGATGTGTGAGGAGCTGATTGCGCCGTGTACGGGGGTTAATATTTGAGCTATGGCGCGAGCTATTTTGTGGGTGGCGCTACCGATGTTGGAGATAATGGGTCATTGGGGGGTATCTTTTTTGTGGATTCTGAGTAGACCATATATTGTTACAATTGTAGGGTGGTGTTCGATGAGGGATGTCCAAGTTTTTTGGTTCTTCACGAGTTTTTTGAAAAGTTTTTTGAAAGAGGTAATGTTTTTGTGGATGGTCGTTAGGTTAGATATCTCATAGGTGTTCACATCTTCAAGAAGTGAATAAATTTTGTCGACGTACCTCTGTTTGTGCTTGATTACAATGCCACCACTTTTGTCGGCAGGAGAGATGATGATGCACTGGTTTTGGGTAAGGTTGGACAATTCCTGAATATATCTTTTGGGAAGTGATAACTCATTTGGTTGTGAGACAGCAGTGAGGATGACTCCTTGGATGAAACCTTTGGAAAACATTACATCAGCGGAAATCCAACGTATTCTAGAAAAAGGAATATACGAACGCAAACGAACAATCAAAACAAATGACGTTCGAAACACCCTTTACTCCCATGTGTTAGAACTGAAACACACATTCAGTTTTTCCCAAGCCACCCTAATCAAATTCATACACTGCAAAAAATCCCGAAGATTACTAGAATCTGCGGTCATTTCCAAAACAAACCATATAAAACAACGTCCAGGATTTTAGCAGATCTCACCATACCTGGCGAACATCATACTACACGAAAACAAAATTAACATAGAAAACAGATAGAAAAAACATTTCTTCACTCTGTGCCACCATTTTTTATCACTTTAACTTTCCCCCTTTCTTACCTTAATCATATTTACCAACCCCTCAACTCGGGCAGGATATGACACAAGGTCAATTTCTAAGCGGAGTTTAGCAGGTTTGAATTCAGAGTTTTCCTTCTCCTAGACTAGTTGCCTCACCAAGGCTGAAGAACCTAGTCTGCCCTACTATTTACCTATAAATGGAGGGATAATAATTGGATTCACACCTTTCCCAAGGGTATTAGTGCTATGTGAAAATGCCATCAGTCTCGTCCAGGATTTGAACTCGTGTCGCCGTGTCCATTTCCTACGACGATAACCATTGCACCACGGGCACCTTAATTGCCACCTAAATGTATATGTAAACATACACGCACGCACGCACGCACGCACGCAGATACACAAAAACATATATATAAACACATGCATGTAAGTCCGTACTTATTTATCCATCTATCTATTTTTGTATTTAAAACTGTCCATTTCAGTCTGTTAACATCAGTCTGTATATCTCAGTCAGTTCACACACACACACACACACACACACACACACACACACACACACACACACACACACACACACACACACACACATTTGTATATATGTATGTGTATGTATGTATAAAACCGCACACACATATATATATATATATTTATGTATACACACATATACACACATATATACAAGTCTGTCTTTATCTATCTATTTATCTATCAGTCTATTAATATCTATACTGAACCATTAGTCTAGTGGGTAGAGTGTTCGCTAATGGCCCAGGAGATCAGTGTTCAATCCCAGGTCGAGTCATACCAAAGACTTTAAAAGTTGCACTTGATGATTCCTTGCTTAACTCTCAGCAAGGCTAAAGTGGATCAATCCAGGGAAAGAAGTGGCACCCTCCCCTACACCTCGGTGTAGTAGCTATTGAAAAGGGAGCCTTCGTGTCGCCCTCGAGTATGGTCACCAACTTTATTAATTATCTATACCTCTCAGTCGCTTTATGTATGTATATTTATGTGTGTGTGTGTGTGTGTGTGTGTGCGCGCGCGCACCCGTGTGTGTGTGTGTGTGTGAATATATATAAAGAATTATTGGTTCAATTAATATATATACATGTTAGATCAACAACAAAAAATTGTCCAATATATATATATATATATATATACATATTAGACCATTAAAGCTTTTTAATATATACACACACATACATATCTATCTATCTATCTATCTATCTATCTCAGTTTGTTAATATCTATCTATCTATCTATCTATCTGAGTCTATTCAAATCTATCTATCTATCTATCTATCTATCTATCTATCTCAGTCTATTCAAATAAATCTATCTATCTATCTATCTATCTATCTCAGTCTATTCAAATAAATCTATCTATCTATCTATCTATCTATCTATCTCAGTTTGTTAATATCTATCTATCTATCTATCTATCTGAGTCTATTCAAATCTATCTATCTATCTATCTATCTATCTATCTATCTATCTATCTCAGTCTATTTAAATCTATCTATCTATCTATCTATCTATCTATCTATCTATCTAAGTCTGTTCCATCAACTGTAATTGGGTGTCTTTTCCTTGGGGAAAAAGAGGAGGAAATTGTTGCCTAGACACTTAGAAAGAACTTAAAGCACGAAAAAAATGTTTTTTTTTCATCTGATAAGAAGAATTATCATTGTCTAAAACGAAGGGTAGTATATATATATATTATATATATATATATATATATGCAGTCAAATAATTAAAAAAAGAAAAAAGAAATTGGTTATTAGTCTCATTGTTGGTACCAACTAATTTGACTTATCACGTCGGGGATTTTGTAACGGAATAATCTTCGGGCTCAGCTAAATTAATTCTTAATTAACAAATGATTGATAGTATTAATTAAAAATAAGTTCCTAATCATAAAGAAGCTAGAGTGGACGCATGAGAGAGAGAGAGAGAGAGAGAGAGAGAGAGAGAGAGAGAGAGAGAGAGAGAGAGAGAGAGAGAGAGTCAGATTCAGAGAAAGGAAAATAGAGAAAAATAGAAAATATGATTGCTTACTAAGTTGTAATGGCTTGTGACTTGAGCTATCTTGCTATTATTCAGAGTTCGATTCTCACTGGGTGTTCTATAGTAATATAAATGCACCCACATATTCCGTTTTTTTTTCTATTTCATTTTAACGAGCAGTGTCAATCAGCTGTGCCTGAAAAGGTGCTGGTGTAACATATTGACCCTCGATCGAGCCGTCAATCAAGAGATGCACCTGTGTAACAGCGAAACAGGTGAATCCAGTCGAAGAGATTGAAATATCACCTTGACCTGTGGACGTGGTTGAATTCAGTGCAGATGCGTACGCCCACAGGAAGCAGGTGGATGTTAGACAATTATATAACCAGTTGCCACAGACGGCTTGGGCAAGTTCGAGTTCCAGTCGCTGACAGGATGCCCACGGAGGGGGAACCAGCTCCAGACAGAGGGCTTGGGCCCTCAGTGACCCAGGGTTGAGAAGCCCAGCCAGAATGCGAAAGAAGTGCTGTTATGATCAGAAGAACTTTGGGTCAATATGTCGCTGTCTGTCTCCATCTCCAGCTCACCTCTCACACACAAGAAACATCAACCCTATCGAGAATAAAGTGTGAGAGGTACATTTTTATAAAGAAGACTGTTCGTTCGTTCATTGAAGTTCGTATATTATGGTTGACTATGTTTCTGCTTATATTTATATTTATGTATATGCAAATTTCATTAAACATAATAGACATTTTATGTCTACATATTTTCTTCTGGATCCGTTCGAATTCCCGTATTACTTTTATCGTATTTGGGGGGAATTGATTTATGTATTGTCCATAGTTGTATGTATCCCTAGTACTTTCTACCCAAATTTGGACCATCATCAGTTGAGGATCTATTACAAAAGTGATGTAACTTTTGTTTTAGCATATAACTATTATGTAAGAGCGTCTTTACTGTTGAAGATTATGGCGTTTGCTTTTAAATGGGTTTCTATAATTAGTGCCAGTAGTTAAAGACATTTAAGTACATTAGCACTGGTTTGAAAATTAATTCTATTAAGTGTTGGTTGCATGTTTCTAATATGTAGTGCTTCGAGAATCTGAAGTTTTTGTTTACTATTTTGATGTTGTAATATTGTGTTGTCGGTGAGAATTTTCCGTTGTTGTGTTGTTGGGAATGAATGTTTTTTTAAATGTATATGTATATGTATTATGTCTATGTATGTGGCTATACAACTCAGGAAAATGTGCTCTGAAAATTGCCAGCCTATTTTTTATGGCTTTTTTTTTGTTAGCCACTTTATTGCGGCTAATGGTGGTGTGTTAAATACAGGAATGAAACAAGAAGAAGAAGAAGAAAAACAGAGTATGTACAAAAGATAAATAAATAAAAAAACGATTTTCACTAAACATTTTGCATGCAGGAATGTAAGAACATTATGGGATATCGGAAATAAAAGGGCCGACAAAAGGACAGGTCTTTCAACAAAAGAACTCAAATGCCTTAAGATATAACTGCCCTCTCTAACACATGGTTTCCTGGTGGGGGCCAAATAGAGGACACTTCATCTGGTTTTACATCGTTCTAGATTGGAAAAGCGGAAGGAGAATAGAAAAATGATGGAATGCGTTGATATATATATATATACGAGGATCATTAAATAAGTTTCCAGACTTTTTTCGTATGGGCACTTTTATTGATAGTACCTGTTCATTTAAACCTGAAATCATAAAAATTGGTCAGTCATCCCATGAGATGTATAGCAATAACATACTGAATTTTCAAGGGTCTACGACAACTTAAATGCCTGTACAAAAAAAAAGTCTGGAAACTTATTGAAGGCACCACGTAATCCAGGAGACCTTCTCGAGTTTATTTGATTCAATCCTGAAACAATTTCATTGTATGTTGGTTGGTTATTCATGTGGGCCAGGATTTCTCTCTGAAGATCCGTAAGTTAAAACCTCTGAAGGGTTAAAAGAACAGGTTGAAGTGTTCTTTCCGTCGTTGTTCAGAAATTTTATAAAGTCTCTGTCCATCTTTTGATTGAGCAGTGTATGGCGTCTGGCTCAAGCGCCTGTTGGGTTAGTAAAATGGTAATTCCTGTGTATGAAGTGAGTGAGGGAGAGGATCTCTGTGATTGGATATTCTAATCACATGATGAGCCCAGAAGTATTAGCGCAAAATCCATAATCCAGTCAGACAGATTCCACCAGACGTTCCGTTAGGCGGGGATATTAAAAACTCTCAGAAAGACAACCCTAAGATACCAGATATCTTCTTCAATCCCTCAAACTCACCAAATTATTGTCTTATTAGAGAGTTTATTCTAAGGCTAACAGCAACAAATTAATAAATTGATACTTCGTTTAATTCTAACAATTTATTTACCAGCACATGAAGGTGCCCGTGGTGTAATGGTTATCGTCGTAGAATTGAACACGACGATACGAGTTCAAATCCTGGACGAGACTGATTGCATTTCACATAGCACTAATACCCTTGGGAAAGGTATGAATCCAATTACTCTCGCTCCAGCTATGGGTAAATAGTAGGGCCGACTAGGTTCTTCAGCCTTGGTGAGGCAACTAATCTAGGAGAGGGAAAACTGTTAACTCCGCTTAGAAATTGACCTTGTGTCATATCCTGCCCGAGCGGAGGGGTTGATAAATATGATTAAGATAAGAAAGGGAGAAAGTTAAAGTGATAAAGAATGGTGTGCACAGAGTGAAGAAATGTCTTTTCTATCTGTTTTCTATTTTTATTTTGTTTTCGTGTAATGTGATGTTCGCCAGGTACGGTGAGATCTGCAAGTAGGCAGACTAGGTTCTTCAGCCTTGGTGAGGCAACTAGTCTAGGAGAAGGAAAACTCTGATTCAAACCTGTTAAACTCCGCTTAAAAAGTGACCTTGAGTCATATCCTTCCCGAGCGGAGGGGTTGGGTAAATATGATAAAAAGTTTCGTGGGGTCTTTCCATTCAAAATCAGTTGGTGTTTCTTAAGAAATATTTGATCACCTTCATTCCTTTGGTATCTCAGTTCACGCTGAAATGTATGTTTATGTTTTGTAATATGTCTTGACTGATAATCTTGGAAGAGTCTACCGTTGTGACGTTGCGCCCCTCGACCCCCGATACATGATCTTCTTCGAACCATTTCACTTCTTGGTGATCAACCAGTGGTTCTGATAGGGGCATCGCACATTTCTTTACGGCTACAAGAAATAAAATCGACAGAGAAAAAGAACAAACGAACAAAACGAACAACACGAGCCTGGGGTTAACTCAAAGTGCAAGACAAGGAGTTATGTAACACTCTGCATTCCTGTTAGCATATATAGACCAACGTTAGCGTGGATTTCTAGCGAAAATTCTACAACCCATGAGGAGTGCTGACTCATCTTGACTCGTCTTCCCTCACTGCTCTGGACCTTATCTCATCCGACTGGTCTCTCTGCTGTCCGGTGTCGACTGCCCTGTCCGTCGTCCGTCGCCAACTGCCGCCTTCGAGTTCCTTTGTCCAACTCCCTTCTCGCGTTCCCTTCCCCACTTCTGGTCACGCCGAGATCTCGAGTCCAAAACCCTTTGTCTGGTTTCACGCTAAAACAGACAAAGGAATCGTCTGCTTGGCGGACCTCCTACATAGTGTTACACCGTGACATAATGGCGAACCTACTGCAATATTGATGTAACGAGTTCGATCTTCGGTTGCGTTATTACGTTCCCTTTTAGACAAATTCTCTTGGAAAAGGTGTGAACCCCTTTATATCTCCAGCTATAGATTAAGTATCTCTGCTATTGTTCTTCTGCAACAGTGACTTTGGCATTGAATAAACCACAAAGGTTGATATGCTAATGAACAAAAAAAAAAAAAAAAAAAAAAAGAAAAAAAAAGAAAGAAAAAGAGATTATTGATTTTTTAGAACTGGATCTAACAAAGACTAGAAGAATGTTTTACTTCCAAAAGTTCATTGAATGCAGAAATATTGCTATCAAATAAATCTCTGTGAACTTCTCAGCCCCGTCGGCCAGGAGCTGGTCTGTAGAATTCATATATTGCATTTGTGCAGAAGAGTAAGACCCCTACTGCAACAAGTGTCCCGAATAAGACATTATTTGATAGCGAGGCTCTAACCAAGGAGATTTGCGGAATGCGGAGCACCCCTTCATTGCCATTGCTCCCAGAATCATATTGAGTTGGAGAGGTAGAACCTCTTCAGGGATCAAGTAAAACAAACTCTCTGCAAATAATTAACTGATGTTAAATTGTGACGGATATATATATATATATATATAGCAATAATTGTGACCTGTTTAAATTTGTGTAAAAACGAGCTAAGGCTTTTTTAAGAATGTTATCTACAGAATGTTTACAAATCATATATATATATATATATATATATATATATATATAAATTTGGCATTAAATGATCTACAATGGTTGATATACCATAAAGCCCAACCAAACCAAATCATATATATTTAATATATATATGTATAAAGAGGATTTGGCATTAAATAACCCACAATGGTTGATATGCCATAAAACCCAACCAAACCAAATCATATATATTTAATATATATGTATAAAGAGGATTTGGCATTAAATAACCTACAATGGTTGATATGCCATAAAACCAAACCAAACCAAACCAAATCATATATATTTTATATATATGTATAAAGTGGATTTGGCATTAAACAACCTACAAAGGTTGCTATGCCATAAAACCCTACCAAACCAAATCATGTATATTTAATATATATGTATAAAGAGGATATGGCATTAAATAACCTACAATGGTTGATATGCCATAAAACCAAACCAAACCAAACCAAACCAAATCATATATATTTTATATATATGTATAAAGTGGATTTGGCATTAAATAACCTACAAAGGTTGCTATGCCATAAAACCCAACCAAACCAAATCATATATATTTAATATATATGTATAAAGAGGATATGGCATTAAATAACCTACAATGGTTGATATGACAAAAAACCCAACCCAACCAAATCATATATGTTTAATATATATGTATAAAGAGGATTTGGCATTAAATAACCTACAATGGTTGATATGCCATAAAATCCAACCAAACCAAATCATATATATCTAATAAATATGTATAGACAGAATTTGTCATTAAATAACCTACAGTGATTAATATGCCATAAAACCTAACCACATCAAATCCTATATATTTAATGTATATATGAAGAGGATATGGCTTTAAATAACCTACAATACTTGCTATGCCATAAAGCCAAACTAAACGAAACCTAATATTCCCAGGTAATAAACCCGGTCTTTAAAGCTCTCCCACGTATTATCAAATTGAAGTTTATTATTGTTGATTAGTGCCTTAATATGCTGGTTGACTTAATTTGGACACATCAGTACACTTTGGGGATTTTAATCCATTGCTGTGAACTTTCTTCCGAATCCTGAACTTATATTTAGTCGATTCTAGTTAATGTTTCGTCCCACACTCAGCCATTATTAGCAGACGAATGCTACGTTTATCCCTCTAATTTACGAGTCAGTACAAAATCTATTCTCATGATCTTCTTTGGATCTTGGATGAATCAAAGTAGCCAAATGTTTCAACTTCCGACGAAAGGATGTGTTACTAATATCTACGTCAAATTCACTGAATGATTAAAGTAAATGAAATACATTTTGATTCTCTCTTGCAATCCCATGGTGACCAAGAACACTCCAAATTTAAATGCTTGCAATCAACTCGGACATTAAGATCACTGAGAACAGTCAATTTTTCATAAATTGGAATTAAATCAATGACGTAATGAAAGGAAGAATAAAAGAATAGAATTGAATCCATGCTATTTTGAAAAGTTGGTTGGTTGGTTGGATTTTTTAATCACACCAACCATTGTACGTTATTTAATGCCGACTCTTCTACACATATATTAAATGTATGAATATTAAACGCATTTTGATAACATTTTTATCCAAGCATGAGTCCATTTTAGTTTGATTTTATGGCATTTCAAATATTGTTGGTCATTTAATGCCAAATCTTGTTTCCACACACACACACACACACACACACACACACACACACATATATATATATATATATATATATATATATATATATATATATATATTGAATATATGATTTATAAACACATTTTGTGGATACACACAGTTAAATGATCAAACAGTTCTCTTTCTAACAATTCAGTTTAGCATAACTTATGAAAATTAAATGATTCCTAGTTTTCCTATCTATCACTAACAATTCAATTAAACATCAGTTATTTGTTTACACACAGTTAAATGATCAAACAGTTCTCTTTCTAACAATTCAGTTTAGCATGTCATTTGTTTGTTCTCAGTTTAAATGCCAAACAGTTCTATTTGACCCATAGCTAGGACCCTTATCAGGTGCTACCACTCCAGGCCAGAGTGGACCTGGGAGTGATGGCAATGAAGGGGCACTCCGTATTCTCCAAAGCTTCATTACTGAAGACTGACCATCAGATTATATAGTGACATATACAGGACACTCATTGGCGGGGGAGGGGTCTTAACCCCTCTGCAGAGATACAGTCGGTGTATTCTACTGCACCAACCGACTAGGCTATTGAAGAGTTGATGTACATATATACATACACATATATATATATATACGTGGTACCTTCAATAAGTTTCCAGACTTTTTTTGTACAAGCATTTAACATTGTTGTTAAATAACCCACAATGGTTGATATGCAATAAAACTAAATATATCATTCATATATATATTAATGCACATATATTTTTACACAAAATGATAGCTAAGTAGATAGGTAGGTAGAGAGAGAAAGAGAGAGAGAGAGAGAGAGAGAGAGAGAGAGTTATCATCATCATCATCATCATATCGTGCTGGCAGCACGGATATCCCTAACCCTCTCTCGCCACTCCTCCCTATCGTTCATCGCCCTAGGCAGGTCTTCAGGACAACAACCTGTATCCTCACATAGCTGCTGAATGTACGTTCGTGCTGGTCGTCCTGCTTTTGCGCGGCCATGTGTGGGGATCCATAAGAGTACATCTCTTATGAGTTCATCTCTGCTTCTCCAGCAATATCCTGCATGTCTGGTTCGCCTTACTTGAATAGTTTTCGTGATAGGGGGCAGGTGGCCGTATAGTTGGTGTCTTGTGGGGTGTTGCTGCCAGGACTTGGGAAAATAAGGTTATAACAAAAATGTTTTACTTTGTACAATATATACGATATCTATCTATCTATCTATCTATCTATCTATCTATCTATCTATCTATCTATCTCATTCTTTTTATCACTTCCAGTCTGTCTGTTTGTCTCTTCCCACATCTCTCTCTCTCTCTTTCTCTCTCTCTCTCTCTATATATATATATATATATATATATATATATATATGTTTCCAGGCATTTTGGTACAGGCATTTTAAATTGTCGAAGACTCTTGAGAATTCAATATGTTATTGCTATATATCTTATGAGATGACTGACCAGTTTTTATGATTTCAGGTTCAAATGAACACCTACAGCAGCAATTGGAATGCCCCCTACTAAAGCCTGATTGTCACAGCTGGTAAATTTCAAAAATGCAATCTGGACGTGATGACACTTTAGAAGAACGATATGCAATAAAATTCTGTTTTAAATTTGGAAAAAACCCACAGAAACGTATGGAATGCTTCAGACTGCTTTTCGACCATCTTGCATGAATCGAGCATCAGTTTTTGAGTGGCATTCAAGGAAGATTCAAGGAAGGAAGGCAGTCTGAGAGGGAGGATGAGAGGTGTGGGAGGAGTAAGGAAGTCAATACAGCAGAGTTGATTGGCCAAAGGGTTAGGGTTACTATATTGAGGTTTTAAGGGGGTTCAGGAAGAGATTCCGTCGGAAGAGGCCAGCACTCTTCAAATTGGGTCAGTGGCATTTCCATCAGGACAATGCACCAGTCCAGAACTCCATCCTTGTCACAGACAATTTTACCAAGATGGGCATCAAGACATTTCCTTACCGTCCCTATAGTCCAGACCTTGCTCCTTGTGACTTTTGGTTATTCCCTAACGCTGTCGTTATGAGACAATTGAGGAGATGAAAGAGGCTGTGACGAAGGTCATTGACACGCTTACACTAGAGGACTTCCATAGGGCCTTTCAGAAGTTGTTGAAAGGGTACAACAAGTGCATTGCAGCCAGAGGCAATTACTTCGAAGGGGACTGGAGTTTCATGTGTGTACTATCAATAAAAGTGCCCATACGAAAAAAGTCTGGAAACTTATTTAATGATCCTCTTATATGATATGCCAGTAGAGTTTTTAAACTGTGGTGAAAAAATTGTGTCATCTGCTCTTCTTAATTTTATATCTGATTGCTGGAGGGGAGAACTTGGTTACTTCAAGAGTTGATTGATGGGATATTAGTATGCATTCATAAAGGGGAAGTAACTAAATCAGTGGGTGATTATTTTCGAGGTATCCCTCTTCTTGAATTAATTGGAAATATGCCCTCAAAACACGTAATCTCATGAGAGATATTTGTCATCAAATCTTTCCTGAGACACAATCTGGTTTCCGTTTATGCAGTGGAGTAGCAGAAATGATACATTGTGCACAGCTGTGCCAAAAGAAGTGCATAGAATACCATATGTATTTCTATAAGGTTTTTGTCGACTTTACTAAGGTTCTCGGAACAATGAATAGGGAAGCTCTATGGTTAATCTTGGCCTAGATATCTTCTCCTCCAATCTTTTTAAAAATGTTCAAAAAACTGCATTGAAAAATGAAAGCTTGGGTGACTTTCAATGAAGTGCTCTTAGAAACGATAAGGGATTTAAACATGGTAATATATTGGCACTAACTCTATATACAATATCATCATCATTTCATGCCATCAGCACGAATGTCCCTGGCCCTTTCTCATCACCCTTCTCTATAGTTCATTACTTCCGGCAGGTCTTCTGGGATATATCCCGTATCGACACAGAGCTGCTGCATGTAGGTTCTTGCTGGTCGTCCTGCCTTTGCTCGTCCATGTGAAGGGGTCAACAGCAGTACGCCACTTATGAGTTCGTCCCTACTTCTCCAGTAGTGTCCCGCATGTCTGGTTCGTCTAACTTGGATAGTTTTCGTGATGGGTGGTAAGTGGCCGTACAGCTGCTACTTTGTGGGGTGCTGCCTCCAGGACTTGTTCAATATTGCCCGCAGTATTCTTGTGTCAAGCTTTTTCCCCATACGTTTAGTTAGCGTCCGTGTAGAGCATCCATATAGCAGTATCGACACGACCGCTGCTAAGAAAAAAATGCGTTTCGTTTTATCGGTCAGGTCTGACTTCCATATGACCGATAGACTATCGATAGCTGTTCATGCCTTTGCTAGTATCGTGTTGATGTCTGTATCGGTTGATGAGACACTGCTTCCTTGGTAGGTAAACTTGTCTACTAGTTTCAGAGGACTTCCGTTTAGTGTGGAGATGTCTCTTTGTTTAGAGCACATATATTCCGTCTTGTGTCCATTGACATGGAAGCCTATGCCTCCAGCTGCTCGTTTCGTCTTGGGCGGGTACATTTGCCAGAAGCGCTAAGTCATCGGGGTACCGTCTGCTTTTTTCCGTTGTTAGCTTGAAACATGAAAGAATAACAATATAATATTGTACAATTCTTCTTTATGCCTTATCTGTCTGTAATAAGGGAGTAAATTTAAGATTTCTAACATCTGGACATTTAAATCTCACTTGATTTAAATGTAAATCCCAAAACTTCAGTGAACTCATCAAGGAACTGCTCTATGCTAATGACGCTAACTTCCTGGCTCACTCCTTGAAAGATATGTCGGATATTATGGATTGGTTTTCAGCTTCTCATGTGAAATTTGGGTTGACAATAAGTTTGAAGAAAACTGACATAATTTATACTTCAGCACCTTGAAAACCATATGTTCAGCCAGATTTATTTGTGAACAGAATGCGGTTAGGAGTTGTGGATACATTTGTCTAATTGGGAAGTGTAAAATCGAGGGATGGAAACTTAGACTCTGAAATTCGTTGGAGAATTCAGAAAGATTGTACAGCGTTTGGTAAGTTGTTTGTTTGCTATTTAGTTTAGTTAAGCAGTTCTATTTTACCCAATTCAGTTTAGTATAAGTTTAGTTTTCTTGTTTATATACCGTTAAATGTCAAAAACAGTTCATTGGGGAATGCGGAGTACTCCTTCATTGCGATCGCTCCCTAGTCTACTGGAAAATTGTTCTTTCTTGGTTCACTCAAATATACCAGTTACAACACAGGGGCAAAGTCCTGCCTTAAAGTTTCTTCTCAAACATTTCGGATGAAATCTCTCGAACATCCAATACACCATCTTTGCTTCGAAACATTGTCAAGACACAAGAATGGTAAACAATAATCTATCTCTATTCACTCGATCATACCAGTTAGATCACAGGTCCCAAGTCCTGCCGGATGAAATCTCTCGAACATCCAATACACCATCTTTGCTTCGGAACATTGTCAAGACACAGGAATGGTAAACAATAATCTATCTCTATTCACTCGAACATACCAGTTAGATCACAGGTACCAAATCCTGCCGGATGAAATCTCTCGAACATCCAATACACCATCTTTGCTTCGAAACATTGTCAAGACACAGGAATGGTAAACAATAATCTATCTCTATTCACTCGATCATACCAGTTAGATCACAGGTACCAAATCCTGCCGGATGAAATCTCTCAAACATCCAATACACCATCTTTGCTTCGAAACATTGTCAAGACCCACAAGTGGTGAATATTAATTTTTGTACGTTCAGTTATATCTCTGTCGGACAAAATCTTTGCTCCAACTTACCAATTGCCCAGTCGCCTGCGGCTGTAGAATACAATGACTGCATCTCTGCAGAGGGATTAGACCCTCTCAACGAGTGTCGTGGATATGACGCTAAGCAATCTGACGGTGAGGTTCCAGCGATGCTGGAAATTTACGCAATGCAGAGTACCCCTTCATTGCCATCACTCCTTGGTCCACTCATTTCTGGAGTGGTAGCAATTGATAGGTTCCTATCTATGGGTCAAATATTACTAAACTGTCAAATTACACTAAACTGAATTGCTTGAAGTATAACTGTTTTGATATTTAAAATGCGTACTTATGCTAAAACGAATTGTTTGAAATGGATCTGTTTTTGTATGCTAAACTGTATCGTTTGAAATAGAACTGATTTTTGACTTTGAAACTCTACTTACGCTAAACTGAATTGTTTGAAATAGATCTGTTTTGACATCTAACTGTGTGTAGACAAAAAACTATACTTATATTAAACAGATTTGTTTGAATTAGAACTGTTTGACTAAATTGAATGGCTTGAAACAGAAATGTTTTTGACAACAAAAACTGTTCTTATGCTAAATTGAATTGTTTGAGATTGAACTGTTTATTTGTATAAAAATGGATTTGGCATTAAATAAGCTACAAAGGGTGATATGCCATAAAAGCCAAACAAACAAAACAAAACAAAACAAATTATCTCCAAAAAGAATCATAAAAAAAGTTACTCCACAGGGGGATTCCATTAGAAGCCGGGATGTTTTCGCTGCGATCTAAAGATGGCTATCATCTGTCAAGATGTAGGAGTCAACTCACACACACACACACACACACACACACACATATATATATATATATATATATATATATATATATATACGTATATATATAAATGTATTTATATATCCATTTACCTCATGCCTCAGGTGAAGGAATTGTATTAAACAATAAATCATTGTGATAATATTCTGGTTATCTAATTAGAGCAAGGGTTATAAATATACAAGGCTTGTCTATATCACCTTTTACGAGATACTCATTGTCTTCTAAGTGGATTCTGTGTTTTTGAAGTCTTTACAAAATTTACGATTTACTTATCCTTCATTATCAGTTTTACCAATTATATGATTGTGATTAACCCCCCCCCAACGCCTGGAGGTGAAATACGAAAAATACCCATTGAAACTTTTTCACATCCTTCAGTTTGACGTCGGCCAGATGGTTGAAATAATCTCAGCTTTTCCTCGAGCGTTTTTACTTCTTTAAAGGCGGTTTTAGCTCCTTTCAAACAAACGGCTACTAAAATACAATTTCCTTTACAAAAAAAAGCTGCGCTCAGTGACCAAAATGGTTGTGCATTTTCTATCCACCTCCTATCTTCACAGATCGTTTTTATTGGCTCTCACATGTATGCTTGGACGCTTGGTCAAGCAACATCTGATGTCGATTTGCTTTTGCCACGTCTGACAATGCTTTGAACGGACCAGACTTTGGACCTCCGTGACACAGAGGCCTTTTGCCGGAAACATCCTTTTGTCGTATTGAACATGACAGTATAGAACAATACATTTCACTATGTCAGTATTTCCTGAAAATTTCTATTTTCTCTCATACATGCATATGTATACTGAAGATATTTTACAACCTACGTTAAGTACATTTCTTTGCAGACACTCTCTCTTTAAAACTTTGGATCACACTGTCCTTCTTGTATTTTTTCAGTTAAATTTGCACTAGCAATAAAATATATAGTCAATTCGTCCTGAATCGTTCCTGCATATAAATCCCACGCGAAGAAATATTAAACTATATTACATTTTCCCCGGACGTTGGTATAATGGTTAGAGTGTTCGCCAATAATCCGGGAGACCTGAGTTCAATCCCAGGTCGAGTCATACCAAAAACTTAAAAATGGTACATGATGCTTCCTTGTTTAACACTCAGCATTATAAGGTACGGTTCAAGGGTAAAGCGGAGCAATCCAGGGAAGGGAGTAGCGCCCTCCCATACACCTTGGTGTAGTAGCTATCGAAAAGGGATCCTTCTGGTCACCCTCGACTACAGTCGCAAGCCTTTCTTTACTTACAGTTTCCCTGCTATACCTTCAAATAAAGTTTCTTCTTCTTTTCTTTGTTTAATGACATATCAACCTGCGTGGGTTACCTAATACCAAAGAAGAACTGTTGTGGTACCATTTAAATCATTACTGGGTGAAATGGGGGTTTATACTTTTCTTTAGGGGATTAGTCCGAAACTTAACGTAATAGCGCGACTGGACTTCGAACTCACTTATTACGGTGTCGTTGTCCAGCACGTTAGCCACTATGCTTCGAGAACTCACCCACCTTCAAATAAAATGTTTTGGTCTTAATATTATATTACATTAAGTATTAAGACTCCATGTATGTAGGTGTGGGAAGTGTAGTCTCATCGTTTTATGTCATTACTCCCAGGAACTACTGGGTTTTATCGATGGCATAATCTGACAGTAGGGCATAGAATATGGATCTCCTGCTGAGGGTTTATATCTCCCCTCAAAAAAGGTGACCAAAGAATGACGCTAAACTGTATCCAGTCGTAAGGTTCCTGTTCTAAAGTTTTTTTTAGAGCGAGGAATCACCCCTTTGTAAACCTTTCACAAACTGATAGCCTTGTCAGTGAGGTTTAGAATATGTTGACAACAACCACTGAAGAAGGGTAATCCCCTCTCACAAAGGGGTATCCAGGGTTGGACACTAAACTTTTATCTGATGGTGAGGCTTCAGTTCTGGTGATCTGTATCAGTGGAATACTCTATCATTGCCATTGTTCCAAAGTCCATTTTGACTCAGGGTCACATCTATAGGTCAAATAGATCTGTTTGCAAATTAATTGTATTAGATAAGAATACTTGATACCATATAACTGTGCGTCAATTATTTGCATTTAGTTGGTTGGTTGGGTTTTTATGGTATATCAACCTTTGTAGGTTATTTAACGCCAAATCCATTCTTATGCAAATAATCAATTCTATTTCAAACAGTTCAGTTTAGTATGAGTACACAGTTTAGTTGTCAAAAACATTTCTATTTCAAACTATTCAGTTTATTCAAGCAGTTATAATTCAGCTAATTCAGTTTAGCATAAGCACATATTTTGTTTACACATTTAAATGTCAAAACAGTTCTATATATAGCAACACAATTTAGTGTAAGTATAGTTTCAATGTAAAAAACAGTTCCATTTCAAACAATTCGGCTTAGCATAAGTACGTAGTTTAAATCACAATTGCGTACAGACTCTGGAATAAAATGAAATGCCCTAAACGCTCATAGCGTAACGGTTATTATCGTCGGAAATGGACGCGGAGACACGAGTTCAAATCCTGTACGAAGCTGCTTGTGTTTCACAAGGAACTAATACCCGTGGGAAAGATATGAATTCAATTCTTCTCCCTCTGACTATGGATAAATAGTAGGGCAGATTGGGCTCTTTAGTCTTTGTTTGGTAACTTGTCAACGAGAAGAACTCTGAACTAAAACCAGATCTACACCGCTAAAAAAATTGACCTGCAGTCAAATCCTATTCGGTTGAGTGTCCGTGGGGTTGTGGTTAACAAGCTGTTCTGCGACGTCGTAGTAAGGAAGTTCGAACTCAAGTCGCTCTATTATGTTCATTTTCGGACAAATAACTTTGCGAAAGGTATAACCCCCCCAGTTATGGGTTAAACAGTATCACTGCCGTTCTTTTCCAAGGATGGTATTAGATAACCTACGAAAGTTGATATGCCATTAAATAAAGAAACCAAACGAAACCTAACATTCTATTTGTTAGGGAGGGGTTGGGTAAATACAAATATTGTTTTTGAAGATTCTCTAAATCTTTAGAAACTATCTCAAAAGTTAAAAAAAAATTTATTACCATCTTTGTTGGTCTGAGGACTTCTCACCACTCCCTCATATTGATAAAATATAGAAACGTATTTTTAAATAGACGACTAGTTATTTTGTAATTTTGGACAGATTTAGTTACGAAAATATTTATTAATTTCGCGAGGATTAATTCAATTAATTTCCGAGAAATTAATTAGAAATGAAAACATAATCAATTTTTACCATTTTATTATTTTTATTATTAACAATCAATTAATTAATCAAAAATTAATAGCTTTATGCTCTGAACGCTAACGGTTGTAATTCGTTAGTGAATTATTTCGAATATCGACTTGGTTCTTTTCAAAAATATATTTTAAGTGTTCGATCTATTTTGATAAGAGTGAAGTCCCTGTGGCGTTATGGTTAATGTGCTCGACTGTAAGCGAGTTCGAACCCCACTGTTATATTAACTTTCAGACAAATACCCATGGGAAAGACATAATCCCCTTATCCTCCCAACTATGAGTTAAATAGTATCACTGAAGTTCTTCTTCAAGGATGGCTTTGGCATTAAATAATCCTCAAAGGTTAATATGCCATTAAACAAAAAAAACAAAAAACAAAAAACAAACTAAATCCGACGAACACCTATGTACAACATACGAAACACTGGACAGCTGTTTCGACTTTATTAGGTATCATCAGCCTTGTATACTGTGATCCCCACTATTGGAGATCGAACTAGCGTTCATAGATTGCAGAGATGAAACTCTACAACTGAGCTACCAATCCATATCCCACACAAGTAAATCCAAATATAATTTCCTCTACTTAAAAACGAAAATGTACATCTATACCCTTGATCTTGAGGATGCGTATTTCTAATCCTCTGGGGAAGACGAGACCCTGGAAGTGAACGTGTCCTCTGTAAAGAGTACGGATGTAACTTGTAAGACACATTCAGGTTAATTAGTCGCCCAATTATCATGACTAGTTAATTTGTCGTCATTTGTATGTGATATGGCCTGTTGGCTTAGTTGTAGAGGTTTGGCTCCGCAATCTGTTGTCGCTAGTTCGATCTCCAGTGGTGGAGATCGCCGTATACACTATTGATGAGACCTAATAAGGTCGAAACAGCTGTCCAGTGTTTCCGTGCGTAGGTGTTTGTGTAATATTTTGACCTTCGACCCGGCCCAAAATGCCTTTCAAGGTGATGCACCGGAAGGAAGTGACACATTCCAATGGCAGTTAGGAGAGGAAATCGCGTGGGCGGAAAGTGGCTGATGAAATGGGACGAGCCAAAAAATTCCCATGGTACACTCATAGACTGATCCACCGGAAGAGAGTGACCTGTGAACTGCATGACAGTTATTTCCGCTTGATGACGAATAAACATTCGATTTCAAAGATCGAGTGGGCGATCGTGTGGGCGTTGAATTATTATATAATGCAGTCAAGACGGAAGTCAAGTGACAGTTGAGTTCCGGTGCCAGTTGAGTTGCAGACAGTTGGAGACGGAGTTATACACGAGATGTGGTAGGGAAAGCCACACCAGGCCGAAGGGGCTTGGGGCCCTGATGAGTTGGGGTCCAGAGAAGATGCTGATAAGATGCAGTAAGGAAAGCAAGCACCCAGCAGAGTGGACCCCAGGGCCTCCGGTTGAGCATTAGGAGAACGAGAAAGACACAACGTTGCCGGCCATAAGAGTGGGGGTCAAAATATTGCAGTTATGTTCGATCTCCAGCTCCCTCTCACACGCAAACTTTGAGTAACCCTTTTCGAACCCTTGCAATAAAGTGAGAGGTAAATATTTTGTTAAAGAAGTCTTCCTGCGTGCGTCTTTGGATAACATTTGTCGGATTTTCAGGTTATGGTAATTCAATTCACAATATAATTTTCTCGACTTAAAAAAGAATATGTGAATTCAAACTAAATCCTTCTCAGACGAAACCCATTGGGAAAGGAATGGCTCCTCTTATCTCATCAGCTATGGGTTAAATAGTAACAATACTGTTCTTCGACAGGCATTAGACCCACTGAAGTTGATATAACATTAAACAAAGAAATCAAACTATATCCCTCTCGGACTAAACCCTTAGGAAAGATATGGACCCACTTATCCCACTCCAAGATATGGGTTAAATAATATCACTTCTGCTCTACAAGGATGGCTTTGGCATTAAACAATCCACAAAGGTTGATATGCCATTATATGATGAAACCATACAAAATCCCTTTCGGACAAATCCCTTGGGGAAAGGCATTAACCCTCTCATCGTATCAGCATTGGGTTAAATAGTACCATTATATTCTTCTTCAAGGTTGGCTTTAACATTGCATAGCCCACCGAATTTTATATCCTATTTACCAACCCCTCCGCTCGGGCAGGATATGACACAAGGTCAATTTTTTAGCGGAGTTTAATAGGTTTGAATTCAGAGTTTTCCTTCTCCTAGACTAGTTGCCTCACCAAGGCTGAAGAACTCAGTCTGTCCTACTATTTACCCATAGCCGGAGGGAGAATTATTGGATCCATACCTTTCCCAAGAGTATTAGTGCTATGTGAAATGCAATCATTCTCGTCCAGGATTTGAACTCGAGTCGCCGTGTTCATTTCCTACGACGATAACCATTACACCACGGGCACCTCCCACCGAATTTGATATGCCATTAAACAAAGAAACCAAACCAATATGTCGATATGTTACTTAAAATTCTATTGTTTTTGTATGAGTTCAAACTTAATTTTGCAGCCGTGTAAATATTATGAGCAATTTAGGCTGTAAATAAGTCATGCCAATGAGTCCCCGTGGCGTAGTGGCTAACGTCCTGGACTGTGACCTCACAGTAAATGAGTTCGAATTTCTTTACGGACTATTACCCCTCCCCTGGGAAACTATGGGTTACAAAGTATCACTTCCGTTCTTCAACAAGGATGGCTTTGGCATTACATGACCACAAAGGTTGATATGCCATTAAACCCAAACACCCATCTAACCTAATATACAACATCTACCCTTCCCTTTAAATGATATCTGTCTATCCCTATTGCAATATATCACTAACGATTCAAATAAACATCAATCATTTTTTACACATAGTTAAATGGTCAATCAGTTCTATTTTTAACAATTCAATTTAACGTTAATCATTCGTTTGTACACAGTTTAAATGTCAGACAGTTCTATTTGTCCCATAGATAGGACCCTATCAGGTGCTACCACTCCGGGCCAGAGTGGACCTGATAGCAATGGCAATGAAGGGGTACTCAACAAAGCTCCAAGACTGGAGACTCACCATCATATTGTTTTATGCTATATCCAGGACACTCGTTTGGGGAACGGGTCTAACCGCTCTGCAGAGATACAGTAGGTGTATTCTACAGTCCCAGCTGACTTGCCAGAGGTTGTATATCAATTTTGAATAAAAGCATATACTATGCTTTATATTTTTTGAATAATCGCTCATATACAGGGTGATCCCGCCCACCAAAGAAAAAAAAAAAAAAAAAAAAAAAACAGAACCCATATATTTTTGACTGAAATTCATAAATTTAATTCTAGCCTTTTCTTTTTTTAGGATATGAAGTAGATTCTGTGTAGAAAAAATTGGGACCATCGCATTCACCAACAAGTCCTGGTCGACCAAGGAAAAGAATTAGAATTATTTTGCTGTATTTTTGTAGAAGTAATAAAAAGGTTTATGGGGTTTTTTTTTCGGTCACCCTGTAATAATAATAATAATGACAGTCTTATTTTTAATAACGACTCGTATGAAAATCAATTCGAACAGCGGCTATTTGAGTTCAATTCTCACCGATGCCCTTATCAAAGGCATAAATCAATCTTTTTTTTTGCCATTTATGCATAAAATCGTAGATAGGGGCTTAAATGCAATTATTGCTAAAAAAAAAGTAAACATCAAAATGTACGACGTTCAACAATGGCAGCCAATATGCTGGATTTCAAAATCTTCAACACCGATGAATTGAGCGCCAAAATATCTGGCACCAATATGCCTGATCTCAAAATATTTTAAATGGCTTCAGAACAGCTTGACATCCTATAGATGGTTTTGAGCTGAAGATTTTACTTTGCATTTTGCACCTTGAGCTAAAAGCCTAAGTTGTCTTAAGTATTCTTAATAGTAGCAAGGAAAATTACTAGACAAAAAAAAAGTTCTGTTCGTTTTCGGTTAATATTGAGCATCATCAACCCGGCAGCCATACATATCCTTGTTGTCATTCAAAAATACAACATAAATTGAATAAAAATCATGTTCGAAACGATATTTCAAAATGGAGTTTAAAATCTGTCAAAGGAATTAAATTAACTTTGTTTGTTTGTTGCTTTTAAGATGAAGTGAAAAAAAAAAAAAAAAAAAAAAGAAAAGAAAAAAGGCGGCAAAGAATCGTGAAAGAAGATGAATCCGTTTAAAGCAACCATAACTTATGTATGTGTTGTGTTATCTTTATTAGCAAAAGCTTTTATGTAAATACCGCCATTTTGACAAGAAGATGGTAATGTGTTGAGTGCATTTGCATATTGGAGTTTAATCGGACAAATAAAATCGAATAAAAATTAAAAAAAAAAAAAACGAGTGAAAAATGGACAAAAACAATTAGATAAATAAATATACAAAGGCAGAAAGAACGGAGGAGAAGGAGAAATGTATTAAAAGGTATCAGATAATAAAGGCTGAGTCGGATATAGTCGATTGAAGAAGAAGAAGAAGAAGAAGAAGAAGAAGAAGAGGAAGAAGAGGAAAGAATATCTGAAGAAGAAGAAGAAGAAGAAGAAGAAGAAGAAGAAGAAGAAGAGGAAAGAATATCTGAAAAAGGAGAAGAAGAAGAGGAAAGAATATCTGAAAAAGAAGAAGAAGAAGAAGAAGAGGAAAGAATATTTGAAAAAGAAGAAGAAGAAGAAGAAAAAGAAGAAGAAGAAGAAGAAGAAGAAGAAGAGGAAAGAATATCTGAAGAAGGAGAAGAAGAAGAAAAAGAAGAAGAAAGAATATTTGAAAAAGAAGAAGAGGAAAGAATATCTGAAAAAGGAGAAGAAGAAGAGGAAAGAATATCTGAAGAAGAAGAAGAAGAAGAAGAAGAAGATGAAAGAATATTTGAAGAAGAAGAAGAAGAAGAAGAAGAAGAAAGAATATTTGAAGGAAAAGAAGAAGAGGAAAGAATATCTGAAGAAGAAGAAGATGAAGAATATTTGAAAAAAAAGAAGAAGAAGAGGAAAGAATATTTGAAGAAGAAGAAGAAGAAGAAGAAGAAGAAGAGGGAAAGAATATTAGAAGAAGAAGAAGAAGAGGAGGAAAGAATATCTGAAGAAGAAGAAAAAGAGGAAAGAATATCTGAAGAAGAAGAAGAAGAAGAGGAAAGAATATTTGAAAAAGAAGAAGAAGAAGAAGAAGAAGAAGAAGAAAGAATATTTGAAGGAGAAGAAGAAGAGGAAAGAATATCTGAAGAAGAAGAAGAAGAAGAAGAAGAAGAAGAAGAAGAAGATGAAGAATATTTGAAAAAGAAGAAGAAGAAGAGGAAAGAATATTTGAAGAAGAAGAAGAAGAAGAAGAAAGGGAAAGAATATTAGAAGAAGAAGAAGAGGAGGAAAGAATATCTGAAGAAGAAGAAGAAGAGGAAAGAATATTTGAAAAAGAAGAAGAAGAAGAAGAAGAGGAAAGAATATCTGAAGAAGAAGAAGAAAAAGAAGAATAAGAGGAAAGAATATTTGAAAAAGATGAAGAAAAAGAAGAGGAAAGAATATTTGAAGAAGAAGAAGAAGAAGAAAGGGAAAGAATATTAGAAGAAGAAGAAGAAGAGGAGGAAAGAATATCTGAAGAAGAAGAAGAAGAAAAGGAAAGAATATTTGAAAAAGAAGAAGAAGAAGAAGAGGAAAGAATATCTGAAGAAGAAGAAGAAGAAGAAGAGGAAAGAATGTTTGAAGAAGAAGAAGAGGAAAGAATATCTGAAGAAGAAGAAGAAAAAGAAGAAGAAGAGGAAAGAATATTTGAAAAAGAAGAAGAAGAAGAGGAGGAAAGAATATCTGAAGAAGAAGAAGATGAAGAGGAAGAAGTGCAGATGACAAAGAAGAGTTGGAATGTGAGGAAGGTGTGAAAAAAACAAAACAAAGAGAGACGTAAAAGAAAGAAGATAAGAAAGGAAAAGTAGATGAAGAAGTATAAAAAGAAGAAGGAAAGTAAAAAAGGAGAGAAAGAAAAGAAGGGGAAAGAAAAGAAAACACTGCAAATTTGTAATAAGTATGAAGAAAAATTGAAAGAGGAAAATATTCAAGAAGAAGAAGAAGAAATAAAAAAGAAATATAGTGAAACTGACAAGAAGAAGACGGAGGAGGAGTAGGAGTAGGAGAAGAAGAAAGGAGAATATGGAAATGAGTAGAAAGAGAATGTAGGAAAAAAAGAAGAAGAAAATCAAGGATATAAAGAAGAAAAAATGAGAAAGAAGAAGAAGAAAATCAAGGAAATGAAAAAGAAAAAAAGAGAATGAAGAAGAAGAAGAAGAAGAAGAAAATAAAGGAAATAAAGAAAAGATGTGATAAAGAAGAAGAAAAGAAGAAAATCAAGTAAACATAGAAGAAGAAGGAGGAAATCAAGGAAACAAAGAAGAAAAAATGAGATAGAAGAAGAAGAAAAAGAAGAAGAAGAAAATAAAAAAGAAAAGATGATTATAGAAAAAGAAGAACAAGAAAAAGAATAAGAAAATAAAAAGAAAAGATGTGATAGAAGAAGAAGAAAAAAAATAAAAAAGAAAAGATAAGTTAGAAGAAGAAGAAGAAGAAGAAGAAGATGAAGAAGAAGAAGAAAATAAAAAAGAAAAGATAAGATAGAAGAAGAAGAAGAAATAAAAAGAAAGAGAGAAGAAGAAGAAGAAGAAGAAGAAGATAAAAAAAGAAGAAGAAGAAAATAAAAAAGAAAAGATGAGATAGAAGATGAAGAAGAAAAAGAAGAAGATAAAAAAAGAAGAAGAAGAAGAAAATAAAAAAGAAAAGATGAGACAGAAGAAGAAGAAGAAGGAGAAGAAGAAGAAGAAAATCAAGGAAATAAAAAAGAAAAGATGAGACAGAAGAAGAAGAAGAAGAAGAAGAAGAAGAAGAAGAAGAAGAAGAAAGTAGATGCTAATTGCGAATTCGCATTTGAAGAATGTTGGTTCTAAGTGAAAAAAAAAAAAAATATTTGTCATAAGTTGTAAAATGCTTCGTTCGATTTTACGGATAGAAAAAGACATTCAATCTCACCTTCCCTTCTTCGTACTTACATACACAACAGTGGAAGCATGAAGAAAAAAAAATTAATCTATTGGGAGATAAATAGATTGACTCTTAAAGAGATCTAGATGGGAATCATTTATTTAATCAATAAATTCATATATACATTTCGCGTTCTCGTACAAGGTCGACATATATCTATATATCTTTATATATCTATAAATCCTCAAATGTGGAATTGTGTTCGAGCTTAACTTATATATATATATATATATATATATATATATATATATATATATATACTCTTTGTATAACGGGAGTACAGTCAGCTCTAGAATACGCCGACTGCATCACTTCAGAGAGTTAAGATCCCACACAAGTGTCCTGGTTATGACATTTAACCATCTGATTGTGAGGTTTCAGTCCTTGAGCACTGTGGAACTTGGAGTACCTCTTTATTGTCATTACTCCATAGTCTGCTCTGATCCAGAGTGGATGTATCTGATAGGGTCCCATCTAGGGGTCAAATTGAACGTTACAATTATTGACTATATATGAAACCATTTAACTGTGTACAAACAAATTTTAAAATGTTACTCAGAAACTATTCTCTTAAAAATATAGTATAGATATGATTTGGCTTTAAATAACCTACAGTGGTTGATATGCCATAAAACACCACCAATCAACCTACGAACAGTTAAAGTCACAGAAAAAGGAATATATAGGTGGTGCCTTCAATAAGCTTCCAGACTTTTTTTTACAGGTAATGAAAATTGTCGTAGACTCTTGAGAATACAATATATTATTGCCATACATCTTATGAGATGACTGATCAATTTCTATGATTTCAGATTCAAATGAACAGCTACAACAGCAACTGGAATACACCCTACTAAAGCCTGATTGTCACAGCTGGTGAATTTCAAAAATGCAGTCTGGACGTGAGGACACTTTAAAAGAACGATATGCAATCAAATTCTGTTTTAAACTTGATAAAAATGCCGCAGAAACGTATGGAATTCTTCAGACTGCTTTTAAACCATCTTGCATGAATCGAGCATCAGTTTTTGAGTGGCATTCAAGGAAGATTCAAGGAAGGCAGGCAGTCTGTGAGGGATGATGAGAGGTGTGGGAGGAGTAACGAAGTCAATACACCACAGTTGATTGGCCAAAGGGTTAGGGTTAGGGTTACTATGTTGAGGTTTTAAGGGAGTTCAGCAAGAGATTCCGTCGGAAGAGGCCAACACTCTTCAAATTGGGTCAGTGGCATTTCCACCAGGACAATGCACCAATCCACAACTCCATCCTTGTCACAGACTATTTTACTAAGATGGGCATCAAGACAGTTCCTCACCGTCCCTATAGTCCAGACCTTGCTCCCTGTAACTTTTGCTTATTCCCTAAGCTTAGAGGCTGTCGTTATGAGACAATTGAGGGGATGAAAGAGGCTGTGATGAAGGTCATTGACACGCTCAAACAAGAAGACTTTCATGGGGTCTTCCAGAAGTTGTTGGAACGGTACAACAAGTGCATTACAGCCGGAGGAGATTACTTCAAAGGGGACTAGAGTTTAATGTGTATACTATTAATAAAAGTGCGCATACGAAAAAAGTCTGGAAACTTATTGAATGATCTTCGTATCTATAAACAATTCTTTTAAAAGCGTATGCATTTTAAATTAAAATCTTTTCAGATCAATTAAGTATTTTAAAATTAAAAAAAAGAGGACTCTTCGTTTCGGTATCGTCTCTTTAGAGAATTAAAAAACGTGACAGATAAGTTCATGAGGAATTAAATTTGGGGCGAGTGAGCATCAAAATATGGAGGTGGGGAAGATCAGATCGAAAAAAAATTACCGTTAGTCTGAAGAATCGGCGCGGGTAATGGTATTTTCTTCTCGTAGTAAGGTAGGGTTGTTAAATAAAAGCAGTGTATAAAACTGTTTTAGATACACAATGTAGGCTGTTATTTTGTAATGCGGAGGACCTCAAGTATTTACAAACGAAATTAGTTACTTGACGTCTCCAGGATGGTAAACATAATAGGATTATATCAGCTACGCAAGCCAAATTGTCCAATAAGTGACGAGCAATGGCAGAGAAGTAATTTGGATAGCTCGACGCTGCGGTATAGTCCAAAGTATTTGTGTGCACAGTATAAGGAATGTACTGGTTTATTCTAACGTCTAATCTCTGAGTTGTGCGACCGATGTAGCAAATATCACATTTGCACAAAAAATTATAGTTAAAAGAACTTTTTTGATAAATTGTCACACTGTCTTTGAGATTTGGCGGAAATAGCTGACTGGATTTAAGAAAGACTTATAACTGGACAGAATCAAATTAACGGTTGACAGATCTTTTATTGAGTTGTATGTAGGCGTTGCTTATTCAGGGTAATTTAAGTTATACAGGGCACCCCTCTGGTCAAAATTTCGCCTTGGTAGAGAACTGCGAACATTTACATCTAATGGCGGTAGTAATTATATCTTCAGGATATTCATTCTTCAACAATGTCGTCCTAATATAGTTGAGTTCATCTCTATGTTTTGACTTAGAGCAGATTATCAAAGAACAGTGGAATAATGTTTTTATTAAATTAATTTTGCGTCTAAGGAGGCGAAACGACCCCCACGGTGTGTACGAACCAGTACAATGTTGGGTTGACAATAAACAGAAGTCTATATGCCAACATTGGTGCGCTCAACAAGGGCATAAAAAAACAAAGGCTGCTGTTGACATTTACTTGTGAATTTGAAAACGACAACCGCATTCCTTTTCTGGAACAATATATATATATATATATATATATATATATATATATATATACAATTTTATTGTCTTGAATTAATTTAGAAGGCAATTGCATTGCGAAATAATAATTATTTGAGTCTAATTAATTTCAGACTAAAAATTCATCGTCAGAAACTATTTTTTAAATAAATAAACACGATGTTGAATGTTCAAATTCTTTTTTTGATTTCAATATCCAACAACGTGTTCATTTATTAAAAAAGTCTCTGACGATGAAATTTTACTTTGAAATTAATTAGACTGAAATAATTATTATTTCGCATAGCAATAGCCCTCTAAGTTTATTCTTGACGATGAAATAATTATTTGTACAATGCTTAAAGCAAATTACAAAATGCTTATATATATATATATATATATATATATATATATATATTAAAGAGCCAGAAACTAAATAATCATCAGGGTAATTCTGACTCAGAATTATCCTAATAATTCGTTTGGTGAAACCTGGGTAGGTAGCTTCTGGCTCTGAAGGTATTCTAGTTATGCTCTACTTAGTGTATTAAGCACATTTACGTATCAAATTAGGTAACTCTGTGTTTTTTTTTCTTTTGGCTCGACATTGCGGTGCTGCTTAATTATTTTCAAGCAGTACAGATGTTTTGTTTTTTATTTAAAAATTCTTTTTCTAGATATCGTAATATCTTTTATTATTTAAAATTTGCATTATTTGTTGTTGTTTTTTTTTCACGCCGCCTGAATTATAAAAATAGATATAAAAATAAAGATAACATAAAATAAGACTCCTTCAACGAATGTCCTGAATGACATTAAACAATTTGATGGTGAGGCTTCCGTCTTGGAATTTTGGACAATATGGAGTAGCTCTCCATGGCCGTTGCACCCAGTTCCACTCTGTCTCGGAGTGGTAGCACCTAATAGGGTCCAATCTATGGATAAAATAGAACTGTTTGATATTTAAAATGATTGCAAATAAGACTTGTTAAATTAAATTGTCAAAAATCGATTTTTTTTACCATTGAACTGTGTGTAAACAAATAACTGATGTTTAATCTAAATGTTAGTGATACATACCAATATTTGCAACCATTTAACTTTATTGACTCATTCTAAATCGAATTGTTAGAAATAGAACTGTTTGACCATTGAACTGTGTGTAAACAAATAACTGATGTTTAATCTAAATGTTAGTGATACATACCAATATTTGCAACCATTTAACTTTATTGACTCATTCTAAATCGAATTGTTAGAAATAGAACTGTTTGACCATTGAACTGTGTGTAAACAAATAACTGATGTTTAATCTAAATGTTAGTGATTTAACTCTCTATTTAACTATGTGCAAACGAATGAATAGTTTTGAATAAAATAATTAGTGTTAAATAACAATACTTGTAACCACTTCAGTGTCTGTAAACAAATGATTAATATTGAATAGAATTATTAGTGTTAGATAACAATAATTGAAACCCTATAACTGTGTAGAAACAATAGCAATACTATTATAGCAAACAAGTTAGTTCTAACTCATTTAAAATTGTGTTATGGCTAGTATTTCCTTTTTTCTGCTAATACAATAACGTTTACCTATCACCCGTTGTTTGAGTTGTTCTTCTAGCGGTCTTATCTGAAGACCATAGCAAAATGAAATTACCAACAATCTATTCATTTACAAATCATATACGTATATCCATTCAGTTGTGTGCAAGCAAATGACACTACCCTTTAATTAGGTTAAGTTACTTTGTTTAATGGTACTAAATTTTGATATTTATCTAATGCTAAATCTTGTTATATATATATATATATATATATATATATATAGTGGGACGAGTGGTTAAGGCGATGGACTGCTAATCCATTGGGGTTGCAGATTAATCTGTGTGAAAAGAAATGAGCTCTGATTCGTTAAAAAAATTTATCTACTGACTAGTTTTTTTACAAATAATATATATCCAATATATTTACGTATAGGATTTGGCATTAAATAACCTACAAGAGTTGATATGTCATAAAACATACGTAACGTAAGCAACCCATCTGTTCTCTAGGACTCTTCTAAGTATTCAAGGTGCTTTTAACAGTGCTGTGGTCTAAATAGTCTCGATCCTTTCTTTGATATCCAGTTCCCCCAGTCTCTTTTTAAGGTCTCTCTGGACCATTCTAACCTCAATTGATATGACCTTCACCTTCATATGCCATTATTTTTTCAGTTCTTTGGTAAGATTCAAGTATTTGTCGATTCCTTTTATTTTATTTTCATCCTTATGTTTATGGAGGCGGCAAAAACTGAGGGCAAGTTTTTTCTCTTGTTAATTAAGACTCGGTATAGTTTTCTGGTGTGGACTTGATAATCCTTTTGTTTATGAAAATACCAGGGAATCTTGTGCTTCTAATTTTTAAGGGAAGATTCTTATTCGTTGCTAATTGTTTTTGCTCTCACTTTCTTAGACAAAGAAGAAGAAGATGAAGAAGAAGAAAGGGAGAGAGAGAGAGAATGGGGAGCGAAAAGAAGACAGTAGAGGAGAGACAGAAAAGAAAAGAGAGAGAGAGAGAGAGAGAGAGAGAGAGAGAAATAAATAGAGGATTGGGAAAAGAAAGAAAGAGAATGAGAGAGGGGAAAGATACGGAGAAGAAGAGATAGGAATAGAGAGAGAGAGGGGGAGGGAGGGAGCTAGGGAAAAAGAGAATGGAGAGCGAAAAGAAGACAGAAGATGGAGAGATAGAGAAGAAACGTGAGAGGGAAATAAATAGAGGAGTGGGAAGAGAGAGAGAGAGAGAGAGAGAGAGAGGAGGGAGGGAGCCCGGGAAAAAAGAATGGAGAGCAAAATGAAGACAAAAGAGGGAGAAAGAGAGAAGAAGGGGGAGAGGGAAATAAATAAATAGAGGATTGAGGAAAGAAAGAGAGAGAATGAGAGAGGGGAAAGATACGGAGAAGAAGAGATAGGAATAGAGAGAGAGAGGGGGAGGGAGGGAGCTAGGGAGCTAGGGAAAAAGAGAATGGAGAGCGAAAAGAAGACAGAAGATGGAGAGACAGAGAAGAAACAAGAGAGGGAAAAAATAGAGGAGTGGGAAAAGAGAGAGAGAGAGAGAGAGAGGGGGAGGAAAGATACAATGAAGAGATAGAAATAAAGAGAGATAGACAGAGAGGGAGAAAGGAAGGGAGAAAGAGAAGGGAGAGCGAAAAGAAGACACAAGAGAGAGAGAGAGAGAGATTGAGAAGGGAGAGAGGGAAATAAATAGAGGAGTGGGAAGAGAGAGAGAGTGAGAGAGAGACAGACAGACAGACAGGCAGAGAAGAATAGATAGAGATAGAGATATAGAGGGAGAGAGAGAGAGGTAGAAAGGCCGGGAGGAAGAGAGAGAGAGAGACATCAAGAAGAAGAATAGAGGGATCGGGAGAGAGAGGGAGGGAAAGAAAGGTCAAACGGGTGTAGAAATACATTTCCAGACTTCTTACCCGTAAAAATAGCAAGACGAAAATGGTATCTCAGACCCCCTCCTGTACCCTGCAGCATCCACTCCCCCCCCAAAAAAAAACCCGGCGTCGGTTTTGTTTTCCTGCCTTTCTTGTCTTATTGTAGCGAACACAGTGCTCTCGTGATTAGTTCCATAAAAATGGCGCTCAAGGAAATCGATCTGAGTCTCCAGACACCTCACAGCTCACCCACCCACCCAACACACACTTCCCAAGTCGCCCACGCCATTCGGTTTCTTTATCTTTTATAGAAGAAGGCTCCTTATCATCTCTTTCTTCTTCGGTCTTTTGTGGGAGAAGCCATTAGTCTTCAACATCCCGGGACCCCGTGACTATCTTTTCCTATCAAGGAGGCGGGAAAAGAGAGAGAGAGAGAGAGAGAGAGAGAGAGAGAGAGAGAGAGAGAGAGTGAGAGAGAGAGAGAGAGAGACATTGTTGTCTGTATGTACAATGTAACGCATCATAAACCATCAGGATTAATTCATATCTAAGTTCCTGCTATCTATCTATCTATCTATCTATCTATCTATCTATCTCATTCTGTTCATATCTATATATCTATCTCAGTCTGATCATATCTATCTATCTATCTATCTATGTCTGTTCATATCTATGTATGTCTGTTCATATCTATCTATCTCATTCTGTTTCTATCTATCTATCTATCTATTTTGTATTTTTCAACGTATTCACATTTCAAGAACTTTCACTGCTGACGGCAACTTCTTAATTGAAAGATTTTAATATCTCAGCAAGAGGTGCAAAAATTTAACTCAAACCATATGTCATGGAATCCTAGTCCTTGAAACTCTATGAACACCAGCAGCGTACATATATATATATATATATATAACCCCTTTCTCCCGGGGTTTGAGTACACTGAGCGGTGAGATAGTAAGTCTAACGTAAAGTTGGCTGGGTTTCGATACCAGCTTGGAGCATCCTACGTGTCTAGCCACACTGAAGAGTCGTGATACAACGAAACAGTCTGTCTGTGGATGGCGATATATATATATATATATATATATATATATATATATATATATATATATATATATATAAACATTTTGATTGTGGGTTAGTCGACATATGGCAATTCAATGCGAGAATGCAGCCGTAATTTTCGGACAGTCTGGTATCCTTTGATGATTATGACGAATAATCCGAAAATTACCAACCCATTCGAACATCAATAATCTGAGAGTCTCCGTTGCGCAGTGGTTAACATGCTAGACTGCAATATCTATGTAAGAAAATTCAAAATCTAGTCATAGTATTATCTTTACTGTTGGACTAATAATCTTGGGAAAGGCATGATCCTTCTTATCCCTCAAGCCATTGGTTAAATTGTAACACTACTATTCTTCTACAAAGATGGCTTTGGTATTAAATCGCCCACGAAGTTTGATATGCCATTAAACTAAGATGCCAAACCTATCATCATATATTTTGCTTCCAAATATCCTCTGGTCCACAGCCAAAATATGCTTTCTAAATATTGTATACAGTATGCATGGATCGAATATCAATGACTTTATCATTGAAGATGTCTATTTTTACTGATTTTGATAATTTTGGAGAACAACAAGAGTCCGGGAAACCGGGGTTCAATCCAAGGTAAATTTATACCAAAGACTCAAAAATGGTACTTGATACTTGCTTGCTTAACACTCAGCCTTGTAAGGTACGGATCAAGGTTAAGTGGAGCAATCCAGGGAAAGAAGTAGCGCTCTCCTCTACACCTCGATGTAGTAGCTATCGGGTCACCCTCGACTACGGTCAACCAACTTACAAGCAAAAAGCAACAGGACTTATTTCTCTTTAAATAACAAATATTATGTTGATAATCAAGTTGCCAAAATATTGATAATGAAAATATTGATAATCAAAATACTGATAATCAAAATATTGATAATGAAAATATTGATAATCAAGTTGCCAAAATATTGCTACTGTGAAAGTCCAGCAGGTGTGTCCAGAGTAATTGTTGATATGAGAAAATGAAATCGTTGGCCTGTGTCCAAATCCTAAATAGGGCTGTTTACATTTCATTTATCACTCATGCACTTGGTCTCCTCTTCCCCAACATAGGTAAGTAGTTGGGCAGGCAGGGTTCTTTAGCATTGATTAGTTAACCAGTCTAAGAGAAGGAAATTCAAATCAGCTCTATTCTGCTTTAAAAATTTGACCATATGTCGAATCCTGCTCCTTTTGGAGGGGTTGGGTAAATACACCTTCTCCACTGATGGCATCCATGATTATTGAATGCTGCTTTTTCAGATCAGAAAATCTTCCTATTTCAATATTTTGCAATATGCAATCTTCCTATCGTTCCATTTAGTTTTTATACCATTTTAAGCTAAGCTTTGGAAATATATCGATGACTAGGTTATCTCCCTTGCAAGTTATTGTTTGATTTAAAGTTTTAAAGGCATATCAACCTTCGTGGGTTACTTAAAGCCTTGTAAAAGAACAGAAGTTGTACAAGTTAGCGACTTAATTATTACCAACCTTTGTTTTTTCGTATTGCTTTCACTATTTTTGTGAGCTACTCACACACACACACACACACACACACACACATATATTTATATACATCATCTTCTTACGATGATTTCTTACGATAATTTATTATAACATCATTAAATATGAGAATTTGTTTAATAATATTAATGAATACTATATAAATGATAATATTTATCATTCATTTAAAATTTGTATCATTTATATAGTATTCATTAATATTATTAAACAAATTCTTGGGTATCTTCCGACCCAGGTAGTTTTAATGATAGTGGTAGCTGTTTATAAGAGAGAGGATGTAAGGTAACAAAAATGTCAAAAAAATTAAATGACGAAGAAATAAAAATGACACGTGACACATTCCCTTGACGATCAAAAGGGATGGGTTGATGTTTTATGGCATATCAACTTTTGTAGGTTATTCAATGCCAAATTCTGTTTTTATATATATTAAGACGATCAAAAGGTAATGCATGCGAGGAGAGATATGTACATAGAAAATAAAATAAAAATACACAAAAAGCAGGAGACATATAGATTGCAGAGGGACATCAGCAGATTATCATTTAAGGAAATTCTATCTCAGAGCATATAAAAAACAAAGACCTAAGAGGCTATAATGGATATATTATACTGATTTTCATGCTTCAATGTACATATTTCCGCATTTTTTCTATACTATAATCTTGATATATATATATATATATATATATATATATATATATATATATATCAACTCGCCAGCGTCCAGATCTCGTCATTTGGTCAGTTAATTAAAAAAAAGTTATCGTGGCAGAATTAACGATCCCTTTCGAGACCAACATCGACTGGGCACATCAGCGGAAATTGGAAAAGTATGAAGACCTACGTGAACAGTGTACTAAGAATGACTGGTCAACAGACATATTTCCTCTTGAGATTGGATGTCGAGGTTTTATTTCGAACGCAACCTCTACATTTTTAACCAAAATCGGACTTTCACCAGCAAATAAGAGGTAATATATAAAAAAGATCCAAAAAATGGCTGTAACTGCATCTGAACGGATATAGCATTCATACAGATTAAACACCATCCAATAAAGTCAGGTAGTATTGTGAGATACAGCTGGGGCGCCCTGGGTAAGTGGTAATGATGCTTCGGCCCCGAAACCATGCCTGAACCCAGGGTCATCAAATCTGCTTCCTTTGCGGCAGTTTTTGTATAATTTTTAAAAATATATATACGTGGTTTCATAAGGTTTCAGACTTTTTTTGTACAGGTAATTAAAATTGTCGAAGACTCTTAACAATTCAGCATGTTATTGCTATACATCTTATGAGATGACTGACCAAGTTCTATGATTTCAGATTCAAATGAACAGCTACAACAGCAACTGGAATACACTCTACTAAAGCCTGATTGTCACAGCTGGTGAATTTCAAAAATGCAATCTGGACGTGAAGACACTTTAGAAGAACGATATGCAATAAAATTCTGTTTTAAACTTGGAAAAAATGATGCCACAGAAACGTATGGAATGCTTTAGACTGCTTTTCGACCATCTTGCATGAATCGAGCATCAGGTTTTGAGTGGCATAAGAGATTCAAGGAAGGCAGGCAGTCTGTGAGGGATGATGAGAGGTGTGGGAGGAGTAACGAAGTCAATACACCACAGTTGATTGGCCAAAGGGATAGGGTTAGGGTTACTATATTGAGGTTTTAAGGGAGTTCAAGAAGTGATTCCGTCGGAAGAGGCCAGCACTCTTCAAATCGGATCAGTGGCATTTCCACAAGGACAATGCACATGTCCACAACTTCATCCTTGTCACAGACTATTTGACCAAGATGGGCATCAACACAGTTCCTCAGCCTCCCTATAGTCCAGACCTCGCTCCCTGTGACTTTTGCTTATTCCCTAAGCTCAGAGGCTGTCGTTATGAGAGAATTGAGGAGATGAAAGAGGCTGTGATGAAAGTCATTGACACGCTCATACAAGAGGATTTCCATGGGGCCTTGAAGAAGTTGTTGGAAGGGTATAACAAGTGCATTGCAGCCGGAGGAGATTACTTCGAAGGGAACTTGAGTTTTATGTGTGTATTATCAATAAAAGTTCCCATACGAAAAAAGTCTGGAAACTTATTTAATGATCCTCGCATATATATATATATATGTGTGTGTGTGTGTGTGTGTGTGGTTGGGCAGCAGTTCTTCATAAAGAATTATTTGGTTAAATAGTATAGACGTTCTTTGTCTACATATCTTTATTGTGATCCGTTCAAGTCATCATATGGATGTTATATTATCCGGTCAGAATTGGCTTATAAACATTCCATTGTTAAGTCGTTCCTAAATACTTTCAGCCCCATCATAGGCCATCTTCAGGGCTGCGGGTGGGTTGTATATTGCGAAAGATTATAGGAAATATAAGAAAGATTATAGAAAAAAATGAAGAAATCTGGATTTTCGAAGCATGAAAATCGGTGTTATACATCCATTATAGCAATATATATGAGTAATTTAAAATTTGCGACCGTCGTCGAGGGGGACCGAAGGCTCCCTTTTCAATAGCTACTACACCAAAGTGTTGGGGAGGGAGCTACTCTTTTCCCTGGATTGCTGCACTTTACCCTTGATCTTCACCTTATAATGCTGAGTGTGAAGCAAGGTAGCATCAAGTACCCTTTTTAAGTCATTAGTATGACTCGATCTGGGAGTGAACCCTGGTCTTTTGGACCACTGAACTCAGGCCAATGGCCCGGACAATATATATATATATATATATATATATATATATATATATATATATATATATATATAAAAGCAGTAAGCATTACGATACTCAACAGGAATAGAATTAGCGCTGAATAAAAACTGGTTGGGTTTCTTTGTTTGAATGGCATATAAACCTTCACCACCCTTGCAGAAGAATTTTATATATTCTTCTTATTATTATTATCATTATATAATAGCTCTATCCTAGATATTGAGCACTCCCCATAAGATATTGCACTTGGTTCGACACAAACCCACAAAATGATTTAGTGACAACCAACACTGTTATGATATATATATATATATATATATATATATATATATATATAAAGGCAAGTTAAAAAAAAAAACGATGGAATACTGCTCATTTTTTAAAAATTGTAATTTTTCAAGTCTTCTTATTTTTTGCGTCGGGATCCAGATGGTAAAGAAATTGCCCCATATCTTCTGCCCAAGCATTTTCGACCACACTTTCTGTCGTCATCATCTTCTTTTATGAAACTTGCCTTAATGACATGTTCCTGCCAAAATATACACTCTTCAACACACACACACACACACACACACACACACACACACACATACATACATTTGAAGAAATCAATATCGGTCTTTGTATTCTCTTTTCTAAAAGCTACAAACCAACCACTAATCAGTAAAATGATAATATATATATATATATATATATATATATATATATATATATATATATTATCATTTTACTTTGGGCCAGTTTTGCACACTCGTTTTAACTAGTAGTTTTCATAGGAGTTTGACTGGTAAAATGTCTCCTCCAGTCTTCAGGACTTCTCTCAGTATTCAGGGCATTTTTTTATGCTGTGGTCTGAATAGTCTCAGTTCTTTCTCTGATATCCTGATTATTAATCCAACCCCTCTGTCATCGGTAGGATACGACACAAGGTCAATTTTTAAGCGGAGTACAGGTGGTTTGAATTCAGTCTTCCTTCTAAATTGGTTGTTATACAAAGAATAAAGAATCTACTCTGCTCTTTTATCCTCCTGCTGCTGACGGTAAAAGAGATGGATTCATGCCTTTCCTGTGCGTTTTAGCATGAAGGGAAATGCTTCGTACAGCATGTCAACTCGACACATCGAGTTTCCAAAGTTAAGGACAAATTACGTTTTCCGGGAGAATTTTTATTGCTTCGAAATAGATTTTACCTGGACGAAGTCTGAAAAGACTTATTTCTGGAATTGGTGCTAATATGCACACACACACACACACACACACACACACACACACACACACACACACACACACACACACATATATATATATATATATATATATATAGCCCTTGAGATTTGAAAAAAGAAATCGCTTGGCCGGCGGTCGAGAGTGAGGGAAAAGTGACTCGCCTCCAAGTCATTTTACTTAACCGTCTCCACTTTCAGTCCATAATAATCAATAATTTTACAAGTCCAAACATTCTCGTGTCTACGCTAACTTTCCAAACCCCCATATATCTACTTGCCCAGTCGGCTGGGGCTGTAGAATACACTGACTGCACCTCTACAGAGGGGCACGACCCCCCAATGAATGTCCTAGACACTAAACAATTTGATGGTGAGGCTCCAGCAATGCTGTAGCTTTGGGGAATGCGGAGTACCACTTCATTGCCATTACTCCCCGGTCCACTCTGGCCTGGAGTGATAGCACCTGATAGGACCCTATCTATGGGTTAAATAGAACTAACGGCATACTAATGCCTGGATTGTTTGAATAAACTGAATAGCTTGAAATAGAAATGTTTTTGACTATTAAACCATACTTACATTTAAACTGCGTGCTAATGTTTAACTGAATTATTTGAAATAGAACTGTTTTTCGACATTAAAACTGTATTTACACTTAACTGAATTGTTACATATAACTGCTTGAATAGTTTGAAATAGAAATATTTTTGACAATTAAACTGTGTACTTATGCTAAACTGAATTGTTTTAAATAGAACAGATTATTTACATAAAAATGGATCTGGCATTAAATAATCTACAAAGGTTAATATGCCATAAAACCCAACAAACCAAACCAAACCGTATATCTACCTACCTGAGTTGAGAGGAGGTAAGAAATACAAGAAGAAAATATGAATATTACTTACCTGGATAATTTGTTTTTCGGTGCGTGGTTGACAGAAGTATAATTTTTTTTCTTTCTTTCAAATGTTCGTTTTTACTTTTCGTCAGCAGAGAGCGAATATAGATGTTAAATCAAGGATAATTTTTTCCAAATGAAATTCTAAAATCTGAGAGGGTCTTTAATCTGGACAACATAGACATTTTGGAAGTGTTAATTATACGAATGTTTTCAATAACCGGACGTCCAAGAGAGAGAGAGAGAGAGAGAGAGAAAGAGAAAGAGAGAGAAAGAGGCTGGTCATTCTAGATTCCATTTGTCAAATCTTCTTTTGATGATTGTGGTATATAATGGGGATGCGACTCCGTTTTCTTTAACCAGACATTTCGACGGTCGTCAGGCGCCAGGCACAAGACCAAAGAATTCAGTTAGGTCATTTGTAGGTCACTCTAAGTAACATGTGAATCTTCAATGGCATACTTTTTCTATATTTGAAGAGATATGTTTTATTGCGAGTTTTGATCGACCGCCAGGTGACTAAAAGAAGAACCAATCGCCCGAATTAGTTTTTACTTGACAGAGTTGATCGGGTGCGACGAATCCCAAAGGTTATATATATATATATTTTGGCCTAATGGTAGAGTGTTTGCTAATGGTCCGGGAGGTCGGGGTTCAATCCTAGGTCGATTCATACCAAATACTCAAAAATGGTACTTGATGCCGCCTTGCTTAACACAGCATTATAAGGTAAGGATCAAGAGTAAGGTGGAGCAATCCAGGGAAAGGAGAAGCGCCCTCCATACACCTCGGTGTTATAGCCCCCCTCTGACTAATGTCGCCAACTTACTTATCTTTGCCTTCAGTTTATCTTTGGTATCTTACGGAGTTTAGTTGATGTCTCGTTCAACCATGCCCTGTATATGATATTCAAGGGGACTGCATTCTGAGGAGTTGGGTGGTGATGTTGTCCAAGAAATTTTCTCACAGCCATCAGTGGGTCTTCCCGCTAGTGTGGCATGATGCAAAGTCCTGTTGCCGGTCGTATGGTCTTTCAGCAGCCACCCTCTCGACCAAGGGCAGCACTATCTTCTCCAGGCACTTGATGTATGCTTCTGTGTTAAGTTTGAAGCTTTGTTGGAAAAAACTGGAGACAAAGAGTCACCATGGCTAGTGACTCCCCCACCAACCCAAACACCATAATGTGAACTGGATGTTTGCTTTTCATTAATATGAATATAAATCTGTCCTCAGACTGACACCCAAACACTCTGAAATCTTCATATTGTGACAGCAGTCGTGAACGCTAAGCAGTACAGTGTATCCTGTTTAAATTTCTGCAGGAGAGAATTGTCTCATGGTGCTAATTTTATTAACAAATTACCAAGCTGACTTTAGTTTACTGCTCAGTAGACCTAACCAGAAACAAATAAAACCCATGAACGAAATTATTAATTTAATGGCAACAATTTACCCATTCACCACGCCTATATATATATATATATATGATTAAGCAATATAGGCACATTGATTACACACTGTTGTAGGAATTGCTTAATAAACCTCTTGAAATTTATTGTTTCTCTCGTACTTTCTGCCTGATTTTGGGCCATCATCAGGGATGTGTATAGTGCAAAAGTAATGTGACCTTTGCATGTAAATTACTACTTTGTCAGTGTTGAGTATTTATTATTTATACTGGCGTGTTGTTATAGCGTTTATTTATAAACTGGTTCTATAAGTAGCAACAGTAGCTAAAGACATTCAAGTAAATTTGTATTGGATTCGAAATGGATTCTATTGAGTTTAGGTAGTTTCTTTCTAATACGGAGCACTTCAAAAATCTGTAATTATTGTTAATTCTTTTATTGTTCTAATATTATTGTGTTTTTGGTTAGAATTTTTCAAAACTCAGTTTTGGGGCAGGAAGGTTTTTTCAGATGTGCTATTGAACTGGTTTCAGAGAAAGGCATAGTAAGTCGTTTCGATTAGGTAGTTGGAGGTTAAACCAACATATATATTGTTATTTTCAGAGATATAATCTCCTAATGGACATTTAAATTGATATATAATGTTTCTCTTCTGCAAAAACCCAATCGATGGGGAGGAGTTATTGTTAATAAGTTGGAGGTTATAAATTTATTATTGTATTTGAGAGGTTTTATTTTTTTTATTAGGATCAGTGGGAAGTATATATTTTTTAAATCAATGTTTTCAAAATATTTTCATCTAATTTAAAATTGTAGTGTACTTAGAATTTTAGCCTTGCAGTGTAAGTCGAGCCCTAGTTTTGCAGAGATCTTTTTAGGCTTAAAGAATCGACTTGTATTCCTCAATTTCCAGTATATATATCATCAGAGGAACTGATATTATATTAATTAGATTACCATGTCCAGAAAATCCGGCAAGCACCCACATGCGACATACGGAACTGCTATTTCGACCTTACAGGGGTCTCATCAGAAATGCATACCGTGACTACCACCACGAGAGATCGAAACGGCAACCCCAGAATGCAGAATCTGAACTTCTACCAATGGGCTACCAGCTGTTCAGTGTTCCGCATATACGTATTTATCGGATTTTCTGGATATGGCAATCGAATGATATATATATATATATATATATATATATATATATATATATATATATATATATATATATATATATATATATATATATATATATATGTGTGTGTGTGTGTGAGGATCATTAAATAAGTTTCCAGACTTTTTTCGTATCGACACTTTTATTGATAGTACATACGTGAAACTCTAGTCTCCTACAAAGTAATCTCCTCCGGTTGCAATGCACCTGTTGTACCGTTCCAACAACTTCTGGAAGTCCTCCTTGCGAGCGTTCTACCGTTCCAACAACTTCATTGAAGTCGTCTTGTGTGAGCGTGTCAATGACCTTCATCACAGCCTCCTTCATCTCCTCAATTGTCACACAACGACAGCCTCTGAGCTTAGGGAGCAAGGTCTGGACTATAGGGACGGTGGGGAACTGTCTTGCTGTCCATCTTAGTCAAATAGTCTGTGACAAGGATGGAGTTGTGAAGTGGTGCATTGTCCTGGTTGAAATGCCACTGACCCGATTTGAGGAGTGCTGGTCTCTTCCCAAGGAATCTCTTTCTGAACTCTCTTAAAACCTCAACATAGTAACCCTAACCCTAACCTTTTGGCCAATCAACTCAGGTCTGTTGACTTCCTTACTCCTCCCACACCTCTCATCATCCTTCACAGACTCCTTGCCTTCCTTAAATCCCTCGATTCATACAAGATGTTCCAAAAGCAGTCTGAAGCATTCCATACGTTTCTGTGGCATCATTTTTTCCAAGTTTAAAACAGAATTTTATTGCATATCGTTCTTCTAAAGTGTCTTCACGTCCAGATTGCATTTTTGAAATTCACCAGCTGTGACAATCAGGTTTTAGTAGGGTGTATTCCAATTGCCGTTTTGACTGTTCATTTGAACCTGAAATCATAAAAATTGGTCAGTCATCTCATACGATGTATGAAAATAACATACAGTATTTTCAAGTGTCTACGACAATTTAAAATGCGGGTACAAAAAGTCTGGAAGCTTATTGAAGTCACAACGTATATTTAACTTTTTCTGTGACTTTAACTGTTCGTAGGTTGATTGGTTGTGTTTTATGGCATATCAATCACTGTAGGTTATTTAATGCCAAATCATATCTATACATACTGAATTTTGCAGAGTCTACGACAATTTTAAATGCTGGTACAAAAAACGTCTGGAAACTTATTGAAGGAACCACGTATATATAGATATATATAGGTATGCAAATATATATATATATATATATATATATATATATATGTGTGTGTGTGTGTGTGTGTGTGTGTGTGTGTGTGTGTGTGCAAAAATGCTTTCATGAATACTTGTATATCTACTTTGTTTTGTGCATTGTACATAGACTTTTGAATAAATCTATATCGGTCTTTGTATTTAATACAACAAATAAAACTAAAAGTAATCTTCTAGAAATTGTAATTTCTTTTTTACTTTCTTTTTTTTTCTTTCTTTCAAGAAAACCCTTTTATTACAATCGAAACATTTATTTCTGCTTCTTTTCCTTTTTTCATCTACCGTTCGCTTACGATCTGAGCTAAAAAGAAATTTCAATTCTATACAACAAAAAGAAGAAAAAAAAGAGAAAAGAAAAGAAAAGCAGTCAGGCATGTTTAAGGATTATATCAACCATTGTTAGAAAAGGGATTAAGAAAGCAGGAAAAAATCACCAGAAAGAAATGGATGAGAGGTTTGAAGTCATTAAAAAATAGCCTTATATATATATATATATATATATATATCAAAGGATATTCTAATATATATACATATATATATATATATATATATATGTAATGAGAGAGAGAGAGAGAGAGAGAGAGAGAGAGAGAGATGAATTTATTTAATTTTTTTTGATTTTGTAGCAAAATAAATGAAACTCCATTCTTCATTTCACTCATACCTTTCTATCTATCTATCTATCTATCTATCTATCTATCTTTCTTTCTTTTTTTCTTTTTTTCTTTCTTTCTTTCTTTTCTTGTTTGGTTCATTCCTTTTCTTTTCACCTTTTCTTTCGATCTGTCTTTCCTTCTAAACAATAATTATTTTTTTATTCTTTCATTCTTTCTTTCTTTCTTTCTTTCTTTCTTTCTTTCTTATTTGGTTCGTTCCTTTTCTTTTCACCTTTTCTTTTGATCTTTCTTTCCTTCTTACCCATAATTATTTTTTATTCTTTCTTTCTTTCTTTCATTCTTTTTTTCTTTTTTTTTCTTATTTGGTTCATTCCTTTTCTTTTCACCTTTTCTTTCGATCTGTCTTTCCTTCTTACCCATAATTATTTTTTATTCTTTCTTTCTTTCATTCTTTGTTTGTTTGTTTGTTTCTTTCTTATTTGGCTCGTTCCTTTTCTTTTCACCTTTTCTTTCGATCTGTCTTTTCTTCTTACCCATAATTATTTTTCTTTCTTTCTTTCTTTCTTTCTTTTCATTTATTCATTTCTCCTTTTTTTCTTTCGTTCTGTCTTTCTTTCACATTTATTTTAGTCACTTCATTCATCTGTCTATACTTATATGTCTCTCTTTCAATGTATTCGTATCTATCTTGATTCTTTCTTTCTTTCTTTCTTTCTTTCTTTCTTTCTTTCTTTCTATTCATTTCTCCTTTTTTTCTTTCGTTCTGTCTTTCTTTCACATTTATTTTAGTCACTTCATTCATCTGTCTATACTTATATGTCTCTCTTTCAATGTATTCGTATCTATCTATCTTGATTCTTTTTTCTTTCTTTCTTTCTTTCTTTCTTTCTTTCTTTCTATCTTTCTTTCTAGCTCGGTATCTATCTATCTTAATTTAGAACTCTCAACCACTGTGTATTCATCTGTCGTAAAAAATGTATCAGTAGTCATCAATACTATTTGAGAGAGAGAGAGAGAGAGAGAGAGAGAGAGAGAGAGAGAGAGAGAGAGAGAGATCGGAGAAAATTCAATCGTTTGCTAATGATCTATGGAAGTAAGTAAACGAACAATGGATGAAATAATGCGTGTGAGCTATTGTACAAATAAAATTTCACAACAACCCAACTGCAAAAATTCCAAAATGGAAATGAATTACTTGAGAGGGAATGGATAAATGTTTAAACTGGAAAGAATTTTTTTTTTGTGCGTAGGTTTATGTAATTGAGAATGTCCATGCAATAGAAAGAATATTTTGTGGCAGAAAAGTCTTGTACGTTCGCATGTGGTATTTTTCACTGATGATACGAATAAAGTTATTTACTCAGTGAGAATCCTTCTTTCTTCGTTCTGCAGTGTGATGTCCAAAAGTACCCGACCTGCTGGCTATCTTTAAACATATGTAATAGGTGCCGTTTGGTTGATTGCAGACAGCTATATTCCGTTGCCACGGTCTTTCTGTCTGCCGTGATTTCTGTTCTGTCTGTCATGCCTCCTTGTTTCCTGTTGGGATCTATCCGGGCATAGTTCAATAGCTGCACATATACGTTTAATTTTTTTTTTCTTTAATGGAATATCAACTTTCGTGGTTTATTTAATGACAATGTCATCCTTGTAAAATAACAATTATTGTACAATTCAATCCATAGCTGGGGTCATAAGGAGGTTCATACCTTTCACAAGATGTGCCGGTGGTGTAATGGTTATCGTTGTTGGAAATGGACACGGCGACCCGAGTTCAAATCCTGGACGAGACTGATTGCATTTCACATAGCACTAATACCCTTGGGAAAGGTATGAATCCAATTATTCTCCCTCCAGCTATGGGTAAATAGTAGGGCAGACTAGGTCCTTCACCGTGGTGAGGCAACTAGTCTAGGAGAAGGAAAACTCTGAATTCAAACCTGTTAAATACCACTTAAAAATTGACCTTGCGGAGGGGTTAGTAAATATGATAATTTCTTTTAGAAATAAATATGAGAAGATAGGAAAAGAGAGTTACTTTTTAATTACCATATATATTGCCGGCCGCCGCTAGCGTAATGCAAAGCTCTTCGAAAGAATTGAGCACTCTGGTAGCCGATTGGGTATAAAAATGTAAACAAAAGCTGCTGCTGCTGTTGCTAAAAATAAAATATCTTAAAATTCCCTTAGCCAACGTGGTCCGCTTGGTGGACGAGTGGTCTGAATCACAGTCTAACGTAAAGTTGGACGGGTTTCGAGCGTCCTGCGTGTCTAGCCACACTGAAGAGTTCTGATAGAACGAAAAAGTCTGTCTGTGGATGACTATATATATATATATATATACGGGTAAAGCAGATCAAAGTAAACACACTCCAGGAAAGAGGGACAACGACCCCTATATAAATCAGCCTGACCAACCAAAAGTCATTTATACTGGAACCAAGAGTAAGTTCAAGTCTCATTGAGTACCCCATTAACAAGGCATTGTGCCACATATGTTCTCTGACGAAAGCAACAAGCTGGAAACATAGATATATATAATACGTACGTAAGAACAAAATAAATAAATTAAAAAAATACAAATCTCTTCGTGGAAATTCTTATTGCATTTCACAGAGCACTAATACCCTTGGGAAAGGTGTGAATCCAATTATTTTCCCTCCAACTATGGGTAAATACTAGGGCAGACTGGGTCCTTCAGCCTTGGTGAGGCAACTAGTCTAGGAGAAGGAAAACTCTGAATTCAAATCTGTTAAACTCCGCTTAAAAACTTGAACTAGTGTCATATTCTGCGAGCGGAGGGGTTGGGTAAATATGGAAAGTGAACCTAATACTGCGACTGTAGTTCGAACTCCCTTCCTACGGCGTTACAGTATAGCACATTTGTCACTTCATCCCAGGAATTCCCTCTGTTTTCATTGTAAACCAACAAAACCAAAATTAAGACTTTTTTTTTCAGAATTTCGTTACCTAATGAGAGAGGTACGTGTTATGCAACAGGGTCATGACTGTTCTTTTTCAAGAATGAATTTAGCATTAAATAACTCCTGAAGGTTGATATGCCATTAAACAAAGTAACCAAACCAAACCAAACCAAACCAAACATGATATTTTACCTGTAGCTTTTAACTATAGAGCCTACTGTTCCAAATCGAAAATCGATACTGTTATAGCTTAAAAATTCTATTCAGAACAGCATCATTCCGACGTAACATGAAATGAGTACAAAAATCTCTCTGGGTGGCAATCACAGATTTACAAGTCTTAAAAAAGTTTTAACAGCAAACATGCAGTGTGCACCAGTCCAACACATGATCGTAACCGAAAAAAAAAAAAAAAAAAAAAAAGAAAATGAAAAATAGTTAGACATTAGGTTGATGGAGTAACAATTACAACTTGCCTTGCATCACACATGTGACAATTTTAAATATAGGAGATATTTCTGCCGCACCCAGTCGATGGGATAATTACTATGGTAAGTAAGACATTAGTTAGATACAGCTACCATTACCGCTTGCTTAAGTGTCACTTATCCCTGAGAGGTGAATATGAAAAATATTGGAGGTATATCTGCCGCCTCCTGTACTAGGACATCTTGTTCTGATTTCATTTCAATAATTGATCGGCAAAAAATATTCTTAGACACCAGCAAAAAATATTAACTCAAGAAAACGATGTCATTAAACATGAAGTTGAAATATAAATTTATTATTGGGGTAGGTGAGATCACAGATTGAACCTGAAACCGTTTTACATAAGCCACACAGATAATTAAACCCATATATAATATGAGGGTGTCCTCGTGGTGTAATGGTTAAAGCGATGAACAGCGGAATCGTAGTACGCTAGTTCGTACTCCAGTCGCGCTATTATGTTCACTTTCGGGCAAATACCCTTGGGAAAGGTATGAACCCCCTTATTCTCCCTCCAGCTATGGGTAAATAGTAGGACGGACTAGGTTCTTCAGCCTTGTTGAGGCAACTAGTCTAGGAGAAGGAAAACTCTGAATTCAAACCTGTTAAACTCCGCTTAAAAATTGACCTTGTGTCATATCCTGCCCGAGCGGAGGGGTTGGTAAATAGTACCCATATATAATATGAGAAAATTCAGCTTACTAATAATTCTCTTGAATTTGTCTAAATGCTGTATAGCCATGATTAACTATACAAACACATCTGTATGCGAAATCCTAACGACGACACAATAAAGACGAGCGACACCGTTCTTTAGAAAAATATACCTCTCACTTTATTTGAAAGGGTTGTGTGTGAGAGGGAGTTGGACACCGAACAGAACTGCAACATATTGACCCCCACTCTTATTAGCGTTTCTTTTCCGTACTCCTGCGCTGCTCAACAGGGGGCCTAGGGGCCCAGCCTCTCGATGTGCTGGTTTTCTCTACCGCATCTTATCGCCGACTCTTCTGATCCCCAAACTGCTTGAATTTCCTGTGCACTGAGTTATATAATAGTTCAACGCCTACTCAATATCTCCCCATAACTGGCCATCGGAATATGCACTTCCACCGTCTTTGGAATGGCATGTCATCGAGCGGAAATAACTGTCATACAGTTCACTGGTCACTTTCTTCCGGGGCATCAGTTTGTAATTGTACCGTGGGATTTTAACCCTGTCCCATATTGTCAGCCAAGCTCGCCCACGCCAATGGAATAATTCTTTAAGCTATTGACATATTCCTATACAATTACCATCTATGGTTGCATAGTTCAAAAACCTCGGTAGCAAAATCTCATCTTGTAAAAGCGACTTCAACATACACATAGAAAAAGCATAGATTGCAATTAACTGATGAATGACCATATGAAAATCTGATCCCTTTGATAAAATCAAACAAGAATTCTTCCAAATTGTTGTCGTATCAGTCCTATTGTTGTATAGCCATGACTAACAATACAAACACATCGGTATGCGAAATCCTAACGACGACACAATAAAGACGAGCGACACCGTTCTTTAGAAAAATATACCTCTCACTTTATTTGAAAGGGTTGTGTGTGAGAAGATGTTGGAGACCGAACAGAACTGCAACATATTGACCCCTACTCTTATGGCCATAATAGAGTTTCTTTTCCGTACTCCTGGACTGCTCAACGGGGGGCCTGGGGGCCCAGCCTCTCGAGGTGATGGTTCTCTCTACCGCATCTTCTCCAACTGATTGAACTTCCAGTGCACCGAGTTATATAGTAGTTCGACGTACACCTTCTTCTTGTGGGCGTCACAAATCGCACTCATTCAACCCGTCCACGGTCAAGGTTATATTCTGATATTCCTCGACCGGATGCACCTGTTATTTACACAGGTACATTTCCTATTTTGATTGCTTGGCCAGGGTCAATATGTTACGTAAATTTCTAAGATGAAGCTTGATAATTTTTATCACTTCGAATATTCGAATTATTGCCGAAACGTTGGGAGTATTAACATGGTCCGATAGATCGGGGTTCAATCCCGGGTTGAGTCATGTGGAGGACTTAAAACGGTACTTGATGCCTCCTCGCTTAACACTCAGCATTAAAAGATACGGATCAAGGGTAAGTAGAGCAATCCAGGGAAACGAGTAACGCTCCCTCCTATAGCACGGTGTAATAGCTACAGAAAAGGGAGCCTTCGGGTCACCCTCAACTACGTCGGTCAACTTACTAATGCTGACTAATGATTATCCAAAGCTTTAATAAAAGCGATTATAGAATCCCTATGAAATATGGGTGAAGACTACAATTAAAATTGAAAGCACTGATAAAGTAGAGAAATAAAACTAAGTAACGCTCAATCGACTTTTCAATCGTCGTTTTCTTTAGTGGAAGTAATACGCATAAAAAATAATTGCACCCTACGTCTGTCTGTGTCTATCCTGGTTTTAAGTCAGAAATAAGATGGCGGTGTGTTTGACGTGGGTGGGGCTATAAGTAAGTCCGGTGGGTCAAATAACTTAATAGCCTAGAGTAGACTAATTTTACGTACATCAGGACGTATAATTGATTTCTTTCTAACAAAAAGAAAAAAAAAGAAAGAAACTTTTATAAATAGTACTTTCCATTATCCAGGATATAGTTGATTTCATTTTTTTTTTAAGTAGAAAGACGGACAATATTTTGGTACGGATCCAGGAAGAAAAAGCTGAATGCATAATTAAAAACAAATTTGAGAAGAAAGAACTTATTTATTCCTGTCATACTTATCTCCCTATATATATATATATATATATATGTGTGTGTGTGTGTAACGCCTTAATATCTTATGAATATGAGCACGAAAAAATTTGTTACTCGAAGTTTTATGTTGTCAGCACAATCATCAGACGTAAATGTGAAAATAAGTGACAAACTATTTGTTTAAGAATTAATTTTCTATTTATTGCGGACTTTTTGTCCTCATCTTGGTAGCTTTTTTTTTGTGTGTGTTGTTTCCTCTTTCACTACGTTTCGATCAAATTTCACCTCTGACCTTCTTCAGGTGATTTTACCGCGACCTCGGATAGGAATGCTGAATCTTGTAACCGTATCCCCAGTAATTACTTGACCGCACTTCGGGGCCCGTGGCGCAGCGGATAGAGGCGTTGAGTCTCTACGGTTCCAGGTGAGCATTGTCAGAAGATAGCGGTTTCAAATCATACCCAAGCCGGCCAGAGGTTTACTTGGTCAAAAACGTGGAGCGATAGACAACAACTTTGGAAGGCAGTAATTACTGGGGATACGGTTACAAGACTCATCATTCCTATTCCAGGTCCCGGAAAGAAGAAACAACACACACACACACACACACAAAAATACCAAGATGAGGACAAAAAGTCCGCAATAAATAAAAAATTAATTCTCAGATTAAGAAGCCTCATCTCAAAATGATTCCAATTAACGACAATTACAAACTATTTGTTATTATAGTGGGATCTTGGTCAATTGACCTAATGAGTAGAGTGTTCGCCAATGGCCCGGGAGACCTGGGTTCAATCCCAGGTCGAATCATACCAAAGACTCAAAAAATAGTACTTGATGCCGCCTTGCTTAAAACTAAGCATTTTAAGGTACGGATCAAAGGTAAAGTAGAGCAATCCAGGGAATGGAGTAGCGCCCTCTTCTACATATCGGTGTAGTAGCTATTGAAAAGGGAGCCTTAGGGTCTCCCTTGACTAAGGTCGTTTACTTTACTTAAATAGTCACGGCATAAGATGAAAATAAACGTAATACTCACACCTATATATATATATATATATATATATATAGCATTCGGGTAGTCCAGATAAAACAGAACAAGCATGGTATCAGTCCGCTGGTAAATGACCTATGAGAAATTTATTACCGTGTCCAAACTTTGATATCAGTCAACTTCTTTTGTTACACTGTCTGTGTTCAGCTGGATACATAATTTTTACTTCCGACACAACCTGCAGCTATTGGTTTGGTTTGGTTTCTTTGTTTAATGGCATATCAACTCTTTGTAGGTTATTTAATGCCAAAGCCATTCTCCTCGAAGAACAGTAGTGGTACTATTTAAGGTTTCTTTGTTTAATGGCATATCAACCTTTGTAGGTTATTTAATGCAAAAGCCATTCTCCTCGAAGAACAATAGTGGTACTATTTAAGGTTTCTTTGTTTAATGGTATATCAACCTTTGTAGGTTATTTAATGCCAAAGCCATTCTCCTCGAAGAACAATAGTGGTACTATTTAAGGTTTCTTTGTTTAATGGTATATCAACCTTTGTAGGTTATTTAATGCCAAAGCCATTCTCCTAGAAGAACAGTAGTGGTACTATTTAACCCATAAGGATAAGGAGGTTCATACCTTTCCCAAGGCTATTTGCCCGAAAGTGAACGTAATAGCGCGACTGGAGTACGAACTCGCGTATTACGATTCCGCAGTCCATCGCTTTAACCATTACACCACGAGGACACCCCATATATATATATGTATGTGTGTGTGTGTATATATATGTGTTTGGTTTCATTGTTTAATGGCATATCAACTCTTTTTAGGTTATTTAATGCCAAACCCATTCTCCAAGAAGAACAGTAGTGGTACTATTTAACCCATAGCTGGGAGGATAAGGGGGTTCATACCTTTCCCAAGGGTATTTGCCCGAAAGTGAATGTAATAGCGTGACTGGAGTACGAACTCGCGTATTACGATTCCGCAGTCCATCGCTTTAACCCTTACACCACGAAGACACCCCTCCTGCAGTTATTGTTATCTCCTTTATGAGCTTGTGCTTTTTTTTTTCACAATATCCTATTTTATTATGTGATATTTATCCGTTTCATCTTTTATTTACCATAAATGTTTTTGTTGTAAAGCAGAAGAAGACAACAACGCTGACGTATAAGAATAAAATACGCTTCTTTTCTTTTCGTTTTATGAACTGATAAGAGTGTCAAATAAGAGAGGGTCGAAGACGGCTGAGATGCACACACAGGGGCCGAGGTACAAATTTTCTGTGAACCGCTTTCTTCTTCTGCTTTTTCATATCGAAATCACCCTGGTAATATAATATTCCTGATGCCCACACAAATTCTCGTGGTCATACCTGTTCCAACCTGCTGATTACACGTTGAACGGGGTTAAAAAAAGAAAAGAATGTAATTTACAATTTTTCCTCCATTTAAAAAAGCGGGAACAAACATATACACAAAGATACAGACACATGCACACACATATGTATGTATGTGTGTATGTATGTGTGTATTTACGTGGTGCATTCAATAAGTTTCCAGACATTTTTGTAAAGGTAATTAAAATTGTCATAGACTATTGAAAATTCAGTATGTTATTGCTATACATCTTATGAGATGACTGACTAATTTTTATGATTTCAGGTTCAAAGGAACAGCTACAGCAAGAATTGGAATACACTCCATTAAAGACTGATTGTCACAGCTGGTGAATTTCAAAAATCCAATCTGGACGTCAGGACATTTTAGAAGAACGATATGCAATAAAATTCTGCTTTAAACTTGGAAAAAATGATGCCACAGAAACGTATGGAATACTTCAGACTGCTTTTCGACCATCTTGCATGAATAGAGTATCAGTTTTACAGAGTGGCACCCAAGGAAGATTCAAGGAAGGCAGGGAGTCTGTGAGGGATGATGAGAGGTGTGGGAGGAGTAAGGAAGTCAATACACCAGAGTTGATTGACCAAAGGGTTAGGGTTAGGGTTACTATGCTGAGGTTTTAAGGGAGTTCAGGAAGAGATTGCGTCGGAAGAGGTCAGCACTCTTCAAAACGGGTCAGTGGCATTTCCACAAGGACAATGCACCAGTCCATAACTCCATCATTGTCACAGACTATTTGATCTAGATGGGCATCAAGACAGCTCCTCAGCCTCCCTATTGTCCAGACCTTACTCCCTGTGACTTTTGATTATTCCCTAAGCTCAGAGGCTGTCGTTATGAGACAATTGAGGAGATAAAAGAGGCTGTGACGAAGGTCATTGACACCCTCACAGAAGAGAACTTCCATGGGGCCTTCTAGAAGTTGTTGGAACGGTACAAAAAGTTCATTGCAGCTGGAGGAGATTTCTTCGAAGGGAACTAGAGTTTCATGTATGTACTATCAATAAAGGTACCCATACGAAAAAGGTCTGGAAACCTATTTAATGATCCTCGTATATATATATATATATATATAGTCAGATAGATAGACAGATAGAGAGTGAGAGAGAGAGAGACAGACAGACAGAGACAGAGACAGGAAATGTATACCGTGACCCGAGTTCAAATTCTAGATCAGGCTGTTTGCATCATGCATTACGCTAATGCCTTTAAGGTATGAATCCATCTATTCTCCGTCCATCTATGGATAAATAGTCGGGCAGACTAAGCTCTTTAACCTTGGTACGGAAACTGGTCAAGGAAACGGAATACTCTGAAGTCAAACATGTTAAACTCCATTTAAACATTGACTTTGTGTCACATCCTGCTTGTGAGGAGGGACTGGATATGTATATATATATATATATATATCAAAGTTCACCATGATAAAATCACAACTTTTGAACAGGGTTCGTTCCGGGTGACTGAATATTAAAAAACAAAAGATCAGCAGCAGCAGATGATGTACAAATTGATGCAGCAAATTGATACAAGAAGGAATTCAAAAGTTGGCATGAATGGGTAGGAAACGTGATCTGTTAGGAACAATGCAAAAGACTAACAAATAAATTCAAGATGTCTAAGCCATCAAGTCTTGCGTTTTTAAGAAGCAGTCTTTCATTTATACGTTTGAGTAAAGACGACAGACAAATTCATCTTATCAATTGTGATAACATTATATGATTAAGTAATGATCTATCTATCTATCTATCTATCTAGTGGAGTTGCCCATGGTGTAATGGCTATCGTCGTAGGAAATGGACACGGCGACACGAGTTCAAATTCTGGACGAAACTGATTGTATTTCACATTGCACTAATACCCTTGGGAAAGATATTAATCCAATTATTCTCCCTCCAGCTATGGGTAAATAGTAGGACAGATTGGGTTCTTCAGCCTTGGTGAGGTAACTAGTCTAGGAGAAGGAAAACTCTGAATTCAAACCTGTTAAACTCCGCTTAAAAAATTGAACTTGTTTCATATCCTGCCCGAGCGGAGGGGTTGGTAAATATCTATCTATCTATTAAAAGACCAGCAGCTGGTGTAATGGTTAAAGCGATGAACTGCGGAATCGTAGTACGCGAGTTCGTACTCCAGTCGCGCTATTACGTTCACTTTCGGGCAAATACCCTTGGGAAAGGTATGAACCCCCTTATTCTCCCTCCAACTATGGGTAAATAGTAGGACGGACTAGGTTCTTCAGCCTTGGTGAGGCAACTAGTCTAGGAGAAGGAAAACTCTGAATTCAAAACCTGTTAAACTCCGCTTAAAAATTGACCTTGTGTCATATCCTGCCCGAGCGGAGGGGTTTGGTAAATAGTACCAGCAGCTGCAGCAATATATTTAGCCAGAAGTAAAAAGAACTAGAAGTTATGTTATACTTGGTCTAGCGGGTAGAGTTCCGGGAGACCTGGGTTCAATTCCAGGTCGAGTCATACCCAAGACTTTAAAAATGTTACTCGATGCCTCCTTGCTTAACTATCAGCGATATAAGGTACGTATCGAGGGTAAAGTGAAGCAATCCAAGGAAAGGAGTAGTGCCCTCCCCCCCACCTCAGTGTCGTAGCTATTGAAAAGGGAGCCTTCTAGTTGCCATCGACTAAAGGGAGACAACTTTACTTTACTTACTATAAGGAAAAAAGAAGAAATAAGAAACAACGAAAGGGATAGAACTGCTTCATTTGAAATGCATTAAGACTCTAGGAAAAAAAACAAAACACAGCGAATACCCGGGACTATTGGAAGTGGACACCCTTAAATAAACAGAGATAAACGTACCTCAGAATCAAAGAAAATAAACAACAGTGCTGTATCCTTTAGAAGATACTCGAGACTTTTTCTTAGATGGACGGGAAGAACTCTGACAAATAGACCACAGAACAAGAAAACTGGAGCTGTAGAATACACCGATTACATCTCTGCAGAGGGGAAAGACCCCTCCCAATGAGTGTCCTGGATATGACATTAAACAAGGGGAGAGAGAGAGAGAGAGAGAGAGAGAGAGAGAGAGAGCCAGACAGACAGACTCACAGAGACAGAGACAGAGGGTAGGAGTGGAGAGAAGGAAGTAATAGATAGATAGATAGATAGTAATGTTGGAGGTTTGGGAAATGCAGAGTATCCCTTCGTTGCCATCGCTCCTAAATCCACTCTGGCACAGAGTGGTAGCACAGGATAGGGTCCTATCTAGGGGTCAAATAAAACTGAGTACAAACGAATGACTTATGCTAAATTGAATTGTGGGGGTGTCCTCGTGGTGTAATGGTTAAAGCGACGGACTGCGGAATCGTAGTACGTGAGTTCGTACTCCAGTCGCGCTATTACGTTCACTTTCGGGCAAATACCCTTGGGAAAGGTATGAACCCCCTTATCCTCCCAGCTATAGGTTAAATAGTACCACTACTGTTTATCTAAGAGAATTGGTTTGGCATTAAATAACCTAAAAAGAGTTGATATGCCATTAACCAAACCAAAGCTAAATTGAATTGTTGCAAATAGAACTGTTTGATCATTTAACTGTGTGTAAGCAAATGACTGATGTTTAACTGAATTGTTAATAATACGTTGCAATATTAGGAAATATTTAACTTGGTTGACTTGTTTTCAAATCATATACCTACGGATTTGGCTTTAAATAACCTACAATGGTTGATGTGCCATAAAACCAAAACATTAGACTCTGAAGTGGAAGCAGGCTCCCTCGTATTGAGGATTGCAAGTATGTAGCAATTTCGGGAGTCCAATGAACGACCACCCGAGTGAGTGCGTGTGAAGAACTCGGAAAGAGTTGAGAAATAGTAACAATGATATTGATAAAAGGAAAAAGAATTGGGGAGAGAGAGAGAGAGAGAGAGAGAGAGAGAGAGAGAGAGAGAGAGAGAGAGAATGGGTAGGAGTGAAGAGAGGGAAATAAATGATCACAAAGAAGAGATAGATAGATTGATAGATAGATAGAGAGAGAGAGAGATAGAGAGAAAGAGAGAGAGTAGAAGTGAATGATCACAAAGACAAAGAGAGAGAGAGAGAGAGAGAATGGGTAGTAGTGGGGAGAAGAAAGTAAATGATCACAAAGAAGAGATAGATTGATTGATTGAGAGAGAGAGAGAGAGAGAGTAGAAGTGAATGATCACAAAGAAGACAAAGAGAGAGAGAGAGAGGGTAGAAGTGGGGAGAAGGAAGTGAATGTTCACAAAGAAGAGAGAGAGAAAGAGAGAGAGAGAGAGAGAGAGTAGTGGGAAGTCAATGATCACAAAGAAGAGAGAGAAAGAGAGAGAGAGAGAGGGTGGGAGAGGGGACAAAGAAGTAAATGATTGCACGGAAGAGAGAGAGAGAGAGAGAGAGAGTAGATGAGGTGAATTTAAATACCTGCAGTTTTGTTGAATATTGCAAAAACATATTCTTCCCACTTATAATACAACCAGGTTGTCTATAAAAAAATGAATTCATATGCTTCTAGTTCCTTTATTTTTCGAGTTGGAGATGAAGGTGGCTGCCGAAAAAAATCTTTTGTTTACAACGCACTGTGATTATTGGATTTTATGATTGTTTAGAAGTCAATGGTCTCAAGCGTTCATTTTTCTAATCCTATTTGTAGAGTTTAATCTTTCTTTCTTTCAACTCATGAAAAAAAAAGTGATTATATATATATATATATATACGATGTATCAATTATAAAATACGCCCCGTCGGCTAGAACTGTGGAATACGCCGACTGCACCTCGGCAGAGGGATGATATACGAATGTTCTGATTTGACTCTAAACTGCATCAGATGGTGAAGCTCTAGTCCTGGAGCTTTTGGAGAAAGTGGGGTGCCCCTTTACTCCCAGGTCCACTCTGATCCGGGGTGGTTGTACTTGTTAGGGCCCCATTTATGGGTCAAATAAAACAATTTAATGATTTACTATATTTGAAACCATTTAACTGCATTTAATATAATTAATAAAACCATATATATATATATATATATACTCTTACGCACGAGACAAATGCGACACAAGGTCAATTTTTAAGCGGGGTTTAACTGGCTTGAATTCAGAGTTTTCTTTCTTCTAGACCGGTTGCCATACCAAGGTAGAAGACCCCAATCTGCTCTACTATTTGCCAATAGCTTAAGGGAGAATAGATGGGTTCATATCTTTCCGAAGTGTATTAGCGTTATCTCTCTCTCTCTCTCTCTCTCTCTCTCTCTCTCTCTCTCTCCCCCCATATATATTTATATATATATACGCAGTGCCTTCAGTAAGTTTCCAGACTATTTTTGCACAGGCATTGAAAATTTCAGCATGTTATTGCTATACATCTTATGAGATGACTGACCAATTTTTATGATTTCAGGTTCAAAGGAACAGCTACAGCAGCAATTGGAATACACTCTACTAAAGTCTGATCGTCACAGCTTGTGAATTTCAAAAATGCAATCTGGACGTGAGGACACTTTAGAAGAACGATATGCAATAAAATTCTGTTTTAAACATGGAAAAAATGACAGAAACGTATGGAATGCTTTTGACTGCCTTTCGACCATCTTGCATGAATCGAGCATCAGTCTTTGAATGGCATAAGAGATTCAACGAAGGCAGGGAGTCTGTGAGGGATGGTGAGAGGTGTGGGAGGAGTAAGGAAGTCAATACACCAGAGTTGATGGGCCAAAGGGTTAGGGTTACTATGTTGAGGTTTTAAGGGAATTCAGGAAGAGATTCCTAGGGAAGAGGTCAGCACTCTTCAAATCGGGTCAGTGGAATTTCCACAAGGAAAATACACCAGTCCACAACTCCATCCTTGTCACAGACTATTTGACCAAGATGGACATCAAGACAGTTCCTCACCCTCCCTATAGTCGAGACCTTGCTCTCTGTGACTTTTGGTTATTCCCTAAGCTCAGAGGCTGTCGTTATGAGACAATTGAGGAGATGAAAGAGGCTGTGTCGAAGGTCATTGACATGCTCATACAAGAGGACTTCCATGAGGCCTTCGAGAAGTTGTTGGAACAGTACAACAAGGGCATTGCAGCCGGAGGAGATTACTTTGAAGGGTACTAGAGTTTCAAGTGCGTACTATCCTTAAAAGTGCCCATACGAAAAAAGTCTGGAAAACTATTTAATGATCCTCGTATATCCACATAGCTTACATTCTCTTGTCTCTAATCTCTTAGCTTTTATATAATTAGTTCATATGGCTCTAATCAATGATTCCATTTCTCTTTTTATGTTTCCTCTACACAGCCTTGTCCAGAACATTTCTGTGTGACGGTCTTCTTTCCATTTGTATTTTCCTGTTGTAAAATGATAATTTTTTTTATTGTCTGTCGTTTTTTTTTGGTGGGTGTTAAAATGATTAATGTGCTGGATTGCGACAATTGTGTTTTACATTCAGTTTGCGACTAATGTTCTTTGGAAAGGAATGAACCCCCTATTTCCCCTTCCAGTTATGGGTTAAATAGTACTACTGGTTTTGGCATTAAATAACCCACGAAGGTTTTTTATGTCATTAAACCAAGAAATCGAAAACAAAAGTTGTTTTATCATGCTTTTTTTTTTGTTGTTGTTGTCATACGTTGTTGGAATTTTTTCTTTACACTTGTTTGTATATTCTTCGATCGTGAAAGTTACTGTGTTAAGACTTCCATTAATATTCAATATTCTTCATCCTTTTTTTTGTAGCAGAATATGTGATGTGTGTATGGAGAAGCATGTTTTAGAAAAAAAAATGTTTACAAATGGGCTAAACATAGGTTTACCAATACAAGCCTGAATCGAAAAGACAGTCCAATGAGGAATAGGAAAATAATATTATTGCAATATGCATATATATATATATATATATATATATACGCACACACACACACACACACATATATATATACACACATACACACATATATATATATATATATATACACACACACACATATACACACACACACATATATATATATACACACACACATATATACACACACACACACACACACACACACACACACATATATATATATATATATATATATTTAGGATATATCTATATATTTGGCAGCAAATTCTTTTTTTAATATTTAGCTGGAGGAAAATATTTCTGAATATAATTTCTGTCAGGAAAGAAGTTTGAATTTATTTCCCTTTTCTAAGATAAAAAAAATGAATACTAACCAAAGTTATTGGATTTTAGATATCTGAATTTGCTTTTAGTCGTAAGATCTGTCAATAAAAAAAGAACTTAAAATCCGTCCTGTGAATAAGAATTTAAATAACGTAAACTGGCCATAAATTTATACGACTCTCTATTCTATTGCTGCATTAAACACAGGTATAAATATATTGTTTCTTAAGATGATGACTTAAACTTCAATAAACGTCATCGAGTGGTTAATTTTTATATTCCTCTTCTGGCTATTGCCAGTAATATTAATGTAAACAAGACTACTGTTAGACATCATTTCTTATATACGAGGGTCATTCGATAAATAAGGTGAATTTTGCTTATGGGGTTATAGAAAGCATTGTTTATAATTGCCGCCTTTTCACGGAAATCAATAGTAAGGGGTCTTTTCATTCCCCAGAAGACATCACATTCTTTATTGGCAGCTATGATTAGATGTTTTTCTTTTTTTCTCGAAAGTCAGCGTATTTCAAGTCAACGGACTCTCTTTTCGACTCCGGCCCGTTGTTGCAATCTAATGTTTAAGCCATTTGTAAACATGGATGGATTCATGCCTTACTCAAGGGCATTAGCATAAAAGGGATACACAAACAACCTCGTCCAGAATTTGTTCACTTCTGTTTTGGAAAAGGCCACTTCAGTCTCAATACTTGTTGAACATACCTCCTATTTAGACTCTCTCTCTCTCTCTCTCTCTCTCTCTCATACACACGCACTCACACACATATATATATATATATATATATATATATATACTACCCAAAACAAATACATATGGAACTAGCACACTTGGACAATATTCACTTTTTTTATTTAGCAGTAAATAAACTAATAAAAGATAAGATACGAAACATTTTTCATTAAACTGCTGGACATTCTGACTTCATAAAATTTTCTTTAGACAAATTATATTAAATAATTTAAATTAATGGAATAATTTTTTGTTACCGAGCCGCGCAGAGGATTTTATGCGCGCGTACACACACTAGTCAGATTAAAGACCATGGAACTTTCTTTCTCTATAACTAATGCTTTCTTTTCTCTCTAGCTTTCTTGCAAGCTTCTTTAGATCAGGGTCCAATTGACTGATAGAGGTTGGTTGGTTGGTTGGGTTTTATGGCATATCAACCTTTGTAGATTATTTAACGCCAAATCCATTTTTATGTAAATAGTCAGTTCTATTTCAAACAATTCTGTTTGATTGTCAAAAATATTTCTATTTCAAGCTATTCAGTTTTTTCAAACAGTTTTAATTCAGCAAATTAAGTTTAGTATAAGTAGAGGTTTTGTTTACACGCAGTTAAATGTCAAAACAGTTCTATATTAAACAAATCAGTTTAGTGTAAGTACAGTTTCAATGTCAAAAAACAGTTCCAATTCAAATAATTCATTTTAGCCTAAGAACACAGTTTGAATATAATTATGGTTTAATTGTCAAAAAACATTTTTATTTCAAGCTATTCAGTTTAGTCAAACAGTTCGAATTCAAACAATTCAGTTTTGCATAAATATGCAGTTTGTTCTATTTAATCGATAGATATGACCCTATCAGGTGCTACCACTCCGAGTCAGAGTGGACCTGGGAGCAATGGTAATAAAGGGGTGCTCAGCATTCCCGAAAGCTCCAGCATCACTGGAAACTCACCACCTGATTGTTTAGTGTCATAACCAGGACACTCATGGGAGGTCTTACCTCTCTGCAGAGATGCAGACGGTGTATTCTACAACCCCAGCTGACTGGGCATACAATTGATAGAGAAGTTGCCCTAGCCTCTAATCCTAAAACGTTTTCGATCATATTTATGGCGTTGGGAATTTATGGGTGTTTATAAAGCTGAGAAGGTTTGTTGGTTTTTATTTGTTTTGTTGGTTGTTGGTTGTTGAATTAGGGTTTAAGTATCTAATTTCTTTGTTCTTCTTAATTCATTTACTTGTCCGTGGAAAGCTGCAAGAGAATTACAGAAGGAAGCAAGTAAAGAAGGAAAGAGACGAATATCCCTAAAGGCCCTTACTGAATATTCACCTTGCATTTTTATTTGGCAGTAAATTAACAAATAGTAGATAAGACGCAAAACATTTTTATTTTCTAGCTGAACAATCTGCCTCCATAAAATATTTCTTAAACAAACGATTAAATTATCTAGATTAATGGTATCATTTTTTTTTTCTATCCCAATTGATACTATTGATTTAAGTGATTTAATCTTGTTTCCAGAGCAGCCATTAGTAACGCTTACAAAAGATACGAAATGAATCTCATAGAAAAGGATAAATTAATCAAAGCCAATTTCCTCCTTACAAATTGTGGGCGACCACAGTGTGAAAAGATGGACAAATCCTTTGATTTGGCCAAAGACCTGAAAAAAAAAGAAATGAATTGTCAGGAGAAGCCGTAGAACACACCGACTGAGTCTCTGCCGAGAAGTAAGTCCCCGCCAAAACAATGAGTGTTCTAGATATGACACCAAACCCTCTGATGGTGAGGCATCATTTCTGGAGCTCTGGGGAATGTGGAACACTCTTTCATAGCTATTACTCCCAGTCCCACTCTGACCTAGAGTTGTAGTACCTGTTAGGGTTCCACCTGTGGGTAAAAAATAACTGTTTAACAATTTAACTGTGTGCAAACAAATGACTGATGTTATATTGAATTGTTTGTGTTAAATAACAATATTTGAAATAATTTATTTGTGAGCAAACAGATGAGTTTTGGCTCGTTTAAAAATAATGTAAATAACAAACTGTTTGTTTACAAATAATATACATTTAATACTTATATATTTGGGGGTGTTGCTTCCAGGATCCCACAAAACAGCAGCTGTACGGCCACCTACCTCCCATCCCTAAAACCATCCAAATAAGACGAAAAAGATATGTGGGACAATGCTGGAGAAGTAAAGACGAACTCATAAGCGACATTCACCTATGGGCCCCTTCACACGGACGTGCAAGTGTTGGCCGACCAACAAGAACATATCTACAACAGCTCTGTACGGACACAAGATGTTGTCTAGAACACCTGCCGGAAGCGATGGATGATTGAGACGAATGGAGAGAGAGAGATAGTGAGAGAGAGTTAGGGAAATCTGTGCAAGCAGCACGAGATGTTGATGATGTATATGTATAAATAGGATTTGGCATTGAATTATCTTGAAGGGTTGATATGTCATAAAACCAAACCAACCAACCAACCAATCAACCTAATTATGTAACTTCTTAGACATTGAGAATAAATAACACGCGAGATCTTGATCTGGCGATTTCACAATGTGATTTAAAACCAAGTATGGTGGTACTGAAAGACAACGCTGGGACAATGGCCAACTGTTGTATAACCGTGATACAACTATATTACGGAAACATACTCAAACATAATGACGAGGTTCAATGAACGAACGAACACGTTTCTTTATAAAAAATGTACATTAACAAACAAACAAACAAACAAAAAAAGAAAAAGAAAATAAAAAAACTTGTCCTCTAATGGTATTGCTGTTCCAGCAAACCACAGTGTGAAAAGATGGACAAATCCTTTGATTTGGCCAAAGACCCGAAAAAAAAAACAACAAAAAACAAACTGTGGAATATAACGGTGATGGTAATACCAATAATAATAGTAACCAAAAGCTTAGAAAAATCGACTGATGGAATTGGAATTTAGAGGAAGAATCGAGACAATGTAGACCCCAGCATTATTAAAATCAGCAAGAATACTCAGAAGAGTCCTGGAGACAATAGGAGACTTTCTGTCTCAGACTCCGGCAAAAAGCCGCCAGTGGAATTTCAAGTGAAACACTTGAATTAATAATAGTAAAAATAACGTATGCGTATTTGCGTTTGTTAGTTGTATGGGGTTAGAGGGGAGGTGAGGGAGTAGGGTATTAGTGGGTGTAAGTGGGGTAGGTGTTAATGGGTGGGTGCGCATGGGTAAGGTGTTAGTAGGTGGGTATGTAGGGAGTAGGGTGTTAGTGTAGAGTGTTCAGAGTAGGGTGTTACATGGGGTGAGAGGGGATAGTGTATTAGTGGGTGGTGTGTAGGGGGTACTGTGTTAGTGTGTGTACAGGAGGGAGGATGTTAATATGTTTGTAGGGGTAAGGTTTTTGTGGGTGGGAGAGTGGGGGTAGGTATGATTGTATGTGTGTGTGAGGGTAGGGTGTTAGTAGATGGGTGTGTGTGGGGGGTAGATTGTTTGTGGTAGTCTTAATATACTTCCATAGAACGATTGGAAATCCGTTTAGAGCAACAGTTTTTGTCGCATGAAATGGGATCAGAGACCTGAGTTCAAGGACTTTGGGAAAGGCATGAACCCATCAATTTCCTCTCTGCTATGGGTAAATAGAGGACAGACAGGGTTCTTTAAGCTTAGATAAGCAACCAGTCTTGTTCCATACATTTCTGTGGCATTTTTTCCTAATTTAAAACAGAATTTTATTGCATATCGTTCTTCTAAAGTGTCCTCACGTCCAGATTGCATAATTGATAATCAGGTTTTAATAGGGTGTATTCCAATTCCTGCTGTATCTGTTGATTTGAACCTAAAATCATAAAAATTGATCAGTCATCTCATAAGATGTACAGCTATAACATACTGAATTTTCAAGAGTCTACGACAATTTTAAATGCCTGTACAAAAACAGTCTGGAAACTTACTGAAGGAACCACAGATAGATAAGAACTAAATGATTAACATAGATAAATCGACTGGCGTGATGTGTTTTTGTCTTTTGATAAATTTTGAAACGTAACAGCGCTCTTCGTTTCGTTTACAATGTTACATGTCCTGATGAAGGTCGGAAAAACGAAACGTTTAAGGTTGTCGAACATCTCTACAAATAAAATCATCCCCCAAGGACTTTATGTTTTTCTCGTCTCGCTACATTTTCATATGTCCTCCCCACCCTACACAAACGCGCACACAGACGCGCATATATATATATATATATATATATATATATATATTAAATCCGAAAAAGACATCGACACACGACTAACGAAAGCATGGACAGCTATCGATAGGCTCTCGATCATATGGAAATCAGACCTGATCGATAAAATGAAACACAGTTTTTTCCAGGCAGCGGTTGTATCGATACTACTATATGGATGCACTACTTGGACGTTAACTAAAAAGCTGGAGAAGAAACTAGACGGCAATTACACAAGAATGTTGTGAGCAATATTGAACAAGTCCTCGCGTCAACACCCCACAAGACACCAACTATACGGCCACTTGCCTCCCATCACGAAAACTTTATAAGTTAGACGAACCAGACACGCAGGACACTGCTGGAGAAGCAAGGACGAACTCATCAGTGATGTACTCCTATGGACCCCTGCATATGGCCAAACAAAAGCAGGACGACCAGCTCGAACATACATACAGCAGCTATGTGAGGATACGGGATGTAACCCTGAAGACCTGCCAAAAGCGATGAATGATAGGGAGAAGTGGCGAGAAAGGGTCAGGGATATCCGTGCTGGCGGCATGACTTGATAATGATGATGATATACATTAAATAAAGGCCGATTGACATCCAGGCAATCTCTGGCTATGGACTCGGCTATCGGCGAACATTTGTTAGCCATAAATAGATGCAGGACCAATTATCAAGATGACTGTTTTTCTTTTCTGCATAGAGTCAGGGACAAAGTACAACTTAACATCTTAGAGGCGATCTATATAGCTATAGATCGCCCCTCTCAATGTAGACAGAGAAGCAGTCACATTTTGAATATATTGGGGGACGCATTAGACACTGGGGTGACATAATTTTTTTTTCTTTCACCCAGTCCTTTTTCACTTTATATCAATTGCTCGTTTTTACCACTTTCCGGCGGTTATAGCATGAATAGCGCCGGACAAAAGGGCCCTCGCAGATTTATTTTTTAGAATCGTTTTCCCCCTCTCTACCGATGACTCCGTTAATGCTTAGTTTGTATTGATTTTCCTGTACCGTTAGGTTAATATATATATATATATATATATATATATATATCGCCAAAATATTCTGCTAGATAAACGATTTTTATGACTCTATAAGTTTTTAAAAAAAGCTTTTAAGGATAAAGTCCTTCATTTAATGAGTAAATAAAAATAAACATAAAAAGGAATTTCAAATAAAATACCCCACTTCGAAATACCATTAGGCTGTTTTACGGTAACCAAAAAATGAATTCCAACGAACCCTACACTCAATTAAAACCAACAATGGTGTCTTAGCTTCCCTCGATTTTAAAAGTCTTTTTCATTAAGAAGTCTGTCGGATAGAGAATTAATAGACTAATACACAATGCACATAAACATTCTATTTCGTTTCCTTCCAGTATATATATATATATATATACTTTCTTTGTTGCTACAATAAGAGAAAAAAATAAATACTTTGAAATGAATAGGTTCACAAGAGAATTCATTTTTAGCTGATTCATTCTTCTCCAACACGTGTTGCTGACATTTTCTTCCTGAAGACAACGTAAAACATTAGAAACACGTGTTGGAGAAGAATGAATCAGTTAAAAAAGAATTCTCTTGTGGACCTATTCATTTTTAGGTATATATATGTACTGCATTTAGACAACAAATTTTCTTGTAGGTATATTCCATTAAAGATAACAAACAAGGATTTGTCGTTTAGTTTTTCATTTTCCCCCTTTTTTTTTGCTCGCGATTGAAATGTTGTTTGGTTTGGTTTGTTTGGTTTTATGGCATATCAACCTTTGTAGGTTATTTAACGCCAAATCCATTTTTATGTAAAGAATCTGTTCGAATGAAAACAGTTCAGTTTAGCATAAGTACAGTTTAATTGTCAAAAACATTTCTATTTCAAACTATTCAAGCAGTTATATGTAACAACTCAGTTAAGTGTAAATACAGTTTTAATGTCGAAAAACAGTTCTATTTCAAATAATTCAGTTGAGCATAAGCACGCAGTTTAAGTGTAAGTATGGTTTAATTGTCAAAAACATTTCTATTTCAAGCTATTCAGTTTACTCAATTCAGTTTAGCAAAAGTATGCTGTTAGTTCTATTTAACCCATAGAGAGGGCCCTATTAGGTGATAACGCTCCGGGCCAGAGTGGACCTGGGAGCGATGGCAACGAAGGGGTACTCCGCATTCCCCAAAGCTCCAGCATTGCGGGAACCTCACCATCAGATTGTTTAGTGCCATATCGGGACACTCGTTATGGGTGTGTGTGTGTCTTACCCCTCTGCAGAGGTGCAGTCGGTGTATTCTACAGCCCCAGCTGACTGGGCAAGAAATGTTGTAAATAAGGCTGGTTAATAATTGTTCAATATCTCAGATGTCCAAGAACACACGGATGTGCGACCTTCGATGGACATTCAAGTCTGTTGATACTGGCTTGAATGCGTACATTTCATTGATCGAAATCACGTGACAATGAATTGCCGAGTCAAAGGAACTATGCAAAAGTCTCAGAGGGAAATTAAGTATTGTAGTTCCGAAGTTAAAAGAGACTTTGATAAGTGCACCTGATAGGGCCCTATCTATGGGTTAAATTGAACCAACAGCATACTTATGCTAAACTGAATTGAGTAAACTGAATAGCTTGAAATAGAAATGTTTTTGACAATTAAACCGTACTTACACTTGCGTGCTTATGCTTAACTGAATTATTTGAAATAGAACTGTTTTTCGACATTAAAACTGTATTTACACTTAACTGAATTATTACATATAACTGCTTGAATAGTTTGAAATAGAAATATTTTTGACAATTAAACTGTGTACTTATGCTAAACTGAATTGTTTTAAATAGAACAGATTATTAACATAAAAATGGATCTGGCATTAAATAACCTACAAAGGTTAATATGCCATAAAACCCAACAAACCAAACCAAACCAAACCAAACCATATATCTACCTACCTGAGTTGAGAGGAGGTAAGAAATACAAGAAGAAAATATGAATATTACTTACCTGGATAATTTGTTTTTCGGTGCGTGGTTGACAGAAGTATAATTTTTTTTTCTTTCTTTCAAATGTTCGTTTTTACTTTTCGTCAGCAGAGAGCGAATATAGATGTTAAATCAAGGATAATTTTTTCCAAATGAAATTCTAAAATCTAAGAGGGTCTTTAATCTGGACAACATAGACATTTTGGAAGTGTTAATTATACGAATGTTTTCAATAACCGGACGTCCAAGAGAGAGAGAGAGAGAGAGAGAGAGAGAGAGAGAAAGAGAAAGAGAAAGAGAAAGAGAGAGAAAGAGGCTGGTCATTCTAGATTCCATTTGTCAAATCTTCTTTTGATGATTGTGGTATATTATGGGGATGCGACTCCGTTTTCTTTAACCAGACATTTCGACGGTCGTCAGGCGCCAGGCACACTTGACTGAATTATTACATATAACTGCTTGAATAGTTTGAAATGGAAATGTTTTTGACAATTAAACTGTGTACTTATGCTAAACTGAACTGTTTACTTTTATTAGAAGACATTCCTATAAAGAACAATCTACACTTAATAATACACACACACACACACACACACACACACACATATATATATATATATATATATATATATATATTGTAATATTTCATGGTTATAACTTGCTCCCTTGGTGAGTCAATGGTGGACCAAATTTTGCGGCATTATTAAATAATGCTCAATTTCAATGATAGAGCTTTCATATATATATATATATATATATATATCATATCATATTTACCCACCCCTCCGCTCGGTCAATTTTTAAGCGGAGTTTAACAGGTTTGAATTCAGAGTTTTCCTTCTCCTAGACTAGTTGCCTCACCAAGGCTGAAGAACCTAGTCTGCCCTACTATTTATCCATAGCTGGAGGGAGAATAATTGGATTCATACCTTTCCCAAGGGTATTAGTGCTATGTGAAATGCAATGAGTCTCGTCCAGGACTTGAACTCATGTCGCCGTGTCCATTTCCTACGACGATAACCATTACACGGGCACCTCCATATATATATATATATATATATATATTGTGGTGTCTGTGACCCTGAGTTTCATGCTTTTAATCTCACGAATGCGTAAAGTTCGGTTTGGTTGTATGGCATATTAGCCATTGTACGTTATTTAATTCCAAATCCATTTTTATACATATAAACAGTTCTATTTCAAACAATTCAGTTCAGCGTGAGTTCGCAGTTCTAATGTCAAAACAGTTCTATTTCAAATAATTCCGTTTAGAATAAGTACACTATTTTGTTTGCACACAGTTAAATGTCAAAACACTTCTATCTTAACCAATTCAGTTTAGCTTAAGTACACAGTTTAATTCTATTTGCCCCATAGATAGGACCCTCTCAGGTGCTACCAGTCAGGGCCAGAGTGGACCCGGGATAGCAATAAAAGAGTACTCAACATTCCCCAAAGTTTCAGCATTAATGGAACCTCTCCACCAGATTGTTTAATGTCATATCTGGGACACTCGTTGGAGAGGGAGTTTTACCCCTCTATCGAGGTGCAGTCGGTGAATTCTACCCCCAGCCTACTAGGCCAAATACGTAAAGCAGGAAACCCAGGGTCACAGACACCACCATATAATGTATATATATATATATATATATATATATATATCAACACTAGCGATGGCTTGGGCAGCTGTCGATAGGCTATCGGTCACACGGAAGTCAGACTTACCAGATAAGATAAAACACAGTTTTTTCCAAGCACATCCAAGCTTGTGTTAATATTGCTGTATGGATGCACCGCATGGACGCTGACTAAAAGTATGGATAGAAAGCTTGACGGCAATTGTAGAAGTGAGCTGTATTGAACAATCCTGGGGGTAGCACCCCACAATGCAGCAACTGTACGGACACCTTCCATCCATCTCGAAAACCATCCAAATTAGTCGAGCAAGACATGCCAGACACTACGGGAGAAGTAAGGGTGAGCCCATAAGCGATGTACTCCAGTAGAACCCCTCATATGGACGTGCAAGGGTAGGGTAACTAGCTAGAACCTATCTATAACAGCTCTGAACTGATAGAGGAAGTAAGATGGAAGACCTCCCGAGGGCGATGGACGATAGGGACTAGTGGTGGGAGAGGGTCAGGGGAATCCATGCTACTTGTGAAATAAATCTATTTTTCTTATTTACAAGATTGAGGGAGGTTCAAAATTTGATAAAAATTTGATGATTTATCACTGATTCTAATTGGCTGAAAATGTAATTTTAACAATCTAGGAGGGAAAAGATTTCTTAAATTATTTTGGGTTTTGATCCCACCGTAATTTTCGCGTCAAGTTAAATATTGTGGTCTTGGAATCTGAAAGAAATTTTAAAATAAGTGTGTACAAGCTGATTGGCTAATAAATAAAATACATAGACGAAAATTACAGCTTCTTTTTTGTTACAAAAATTAACACTTTTTTGTTAAAGTATGAATATATATATATATGAATATATATATATATATATATATATATATGTATATATATATATATGTATATACATATATATACATATATATATATATATATGTATATACATATATATACATATATATATATATATATATATATCTTGGTCCTCCATTGCGGAGCACAGGATAAATAGTCGGAAATGTGTTGCAGACTTCAATGTTGACCGATTTAGTATTCTGAGTCGGTCACATTCGCTTTTTCATCGCAAACTGTTAGAGACTCTTTACGTTCGCTCCCTTCAACCTTCCCTCTGTAAGCAGAGGGATTGTTTGTTGGGATTGAATGTAATTAGTCTCTCGCCATCTGCTCTTTGCTACTACAACCCCCTCTTAGTGTTTTTTTTTCCTTCCCTTTTCTCCATTTCTCTACCTTTTTTCCATTTACATTCCCCCTTTTAAATTTTTTTTTTCTGGCGTTAAGATCTTGACAAGAGCCAGACGAAACGGTCGTTCAAAAATATATAAATCTTAAAAAAAAAAAAAAAATGATAAACATGCCCACACCTTCCTTAGGCTTACATATTTTCCTGGCAATCAATAAGTTTTTAACTATTGATAATTTGTTTAGATATGTTTATATAAATATATATATCATCATCATCATCATGTCGTATCACAGACACGGATATCCCTGACCCTCTCTCGCCACTTCTCCCTATCGTTCATCGCCTCTGGTAGGTCTTCAGGGCTACATCCCGTATCCTCACATAGCTGCTGTATGTATGTTTGAGCTGGTCGTCCTGCTTTTGCCCGGCCATATGTGGGGGTCCATAGGAGTACATCACTTATGAGCTCGTCCCTGCTTCTCCAGCAGTGACCTGCATGTCTGGTTCGTCTAACTTGGATAGTTTTCGTGATGGGAGGCAGGTGGTCGTATAATTGGTGTCTTGCTGGGTGTTGCCGCCAGGACTTGTTCAATATTGCTCGCAACATTCTTGTGTAATTGCCGTCTAGCTTCTTCTCCAGCCGTTTAGTTAGCGTCCAAGTAGTGCATCCATACAGCAGTATCGATACGACCGATTCTTGGAAAAAAACTGCGTTTCATTTTATCGATTAGGTCTGATTTCCATATGATCGATAGCCTATCGATAGCTGTCCATGCCTTCGTTAGCCGCGTGTCGATGTTCTTTGGTGTTGATGATACGCTGCTTCCTAGGTAGGTGAATTTGTCTACTAGTTTCAAAGGGGTTCCATCTAGTGTGGTGATGTCGCCTGTTTAATTATAGCACATATATTCTGTTTTGTGTGCGTTGACATATATATATATATATATATACTTATCAATGTTTGTGTGTGTGTGTGTTATAAACAAAATTGAATATTCGAGCCGGGCAACATACTTACAGATTTTATAAACAAATTCTAGATAAAATAAACAAAATAAAAAAAAAAAACAAGTTAAAATCCAAACAAACTCACAAATAAAAATATTAGCTTATTTTATTTCATCGTTGACGTTGGCAACCGTAGCCAAGGGCGACCTAAAGGTTTCCTTTTAAATAGCAACTACACCGAGGTGTAAGGGGGGGGGGCGCTGCTCCCCACCCCGGATATCTCCTCTTTACCCTTAATATGTACCTTATTATGCTAAGTGTTAAGCAAGGAAGTATCAAGTACCATTTTATAAGTCTTTGGTATGACTCGGCCTGGGATTGAACCCTGGTCTCCCGGGGTAACATTCTACCCACTAGGCCAATGATAGTAATGAAAGATAATCCCCTAATCTATATCACCTCCGGATTAAAACAAACGTTAAATATTTATCATCTGCTATGGGGAAGGGGAGGTCTATACCCTTACCCCTTTCTTTGAATCAACAGGCATTAAGACTGGCCGTTGAAATGGTAGGGGAAAGAAGGTCCAGCGATCTGGACTCTGTGACCTGTAGAACGAAAGAAGTCTAGGCCAATCGAGTGGTGTGACCTGATGGAAAAAGAAAATCGAATGATTGGCCCACAGGTTCTTCGTGCCAAAAGACCATCACCCGTTAGAGAAATTTGATGAAGATTTTTTAATTTGGGTAAAGCCAGCGTCAGAGGCAGATCGCTGAGGTCAACTAGCTCCGGGAAGGTCACTCATCCGTAAAAAGGAGAGAAAGAAATCTGAAAGATTGAAAACCCGTCAAAGATAAGTACAACTCAAACTGTTTTCCTTCCTTCGAGACAATTCTTAAATATTGGAAAGTTATATGTATTTAAAAAAAGAGTGAGAGAGACTGAAAAGGTTCTTTTTCCCCAATAATTAAATTTATTGAATGAACACTACTACAAGTATCAGTCCGGCGACTTAGATACTTAGAGGAAAAGAAAGAAAGAAAGAAGAGCAAAGGACTGTTGAGAGACATTTTTGTTTGATGCTTTCCCGTTGGCTTAATATTTTGTCATATTTTAAAAAGAGAAGAGAAAGGAAAAAGAACTGTTTCTTAAATCTCATCATTATTTGTTTGGTCGTTGCATATTAAAATTTTGTTATATTTTAAATGCACCCTTGTGTTGAAATCTTTTGGTTGTGTTATTTCCCCTGTCGATTTGCACATATCTGACTCAGCATCGTATAGCTTTCATTAATTCTCGCTAAACGTCTTATTACCTCTATAAAACATTACAAGAGAATTTTGGAAATCTGTCTACAGTTAATATTATCTAACCTAGAAGTTCGTTCTTCCGTGATCTGAGGGGGTAGGAAGACAAAGGACTTGGTGGTGTAAGTGAAAGTGAATTGGCACCCCCTTACCAACGTCTGAGGTCAGCTGAGCCCCTAATTAACCTCCACATTATTTGTCTGTTTATCATACGCCCGAAATAGGAGTCTTGACCGGGATTTATTTTATGGAGTGTCAAGTGCCAAACTGCTCTCAACGTTACATGTGCATAAAATGGGCTCTCGCCAAGGAATAATTATTTATGCAACGTCACAGTAGTAAAAAAAAGTTTAAAAGGACGTCATCTTCTTAGTTGTCTAAAAAATATCTGAATATGAGCACAGGTTAAAAGTCATACATAATAGTAGTAATCCTAGTCAAGTACGAAGATTAAGTCTATTCACTCTGAACTATCCAGTAGGACACATAGCGTAACGGTTATAGGCGTTGGTTCCCTAAGGTGACAATCATCTGGAGGTTGCAGGCGAGTAACAATACAGGAATACTTAACACTTGTACCCGGTTATGGCTAAGGGAATCAGAACAGGTGACCCCCATGGATTCAATAAAGGACGTAGTTCGAAGTTCTGTAAAGGTTCCTGAGTTCGACAAACACTTGAAGAAGGCCGGAGGACATATCGGCCGAAACGTTATGGAAATATTTATAAAGATGAAGACACTAGTCCGAAAACCCTTAATGATAAAAATCATCTCAGTTTTATTTCATTACAAATAGTTTTATTTGAAATTATTATTAATGATACAAAACTAAACTGACATTCTAATTATTTTCAGTATATATATATATATATATCAATCTGAATATACGTGTGTGTGTGTGTGTGTGTGTGTGTGTGTGTGTGTGTGTGTGCGTGTGTGCCCGCGCACACGCGTGTTACAGAGTAAAATGAACAAACCTGACGAAATAGAAATATAAGAATATGAAAAAAAAAGATATTTAGAGGATGTATTTTTTTTATATATGAAGAACAAGCCCACGAATACCTTTCGGGTCTTTTAACCATCTTCAGGGTGATGCTATTACATATGTCCTCTGAATATCTCTTTATATATATATATATATATATATATTAGTAGTGTTTTTTTCCAATTTGCTTTCCAAAATTGTTTATAAAAAAGATCCATATCACACCAGTGTCTATCTATCTATCTATCTATCTATCTATCTATCTATCTCAGTCTGTTCTATCTATCTATCTATCTATCTATCTATCTATCTATCTATCTATCTATCTATCTATCTCATCCACTGTCCATCTCTCTCTCTATCTATCAATCATTCTCTCTCTCCCCCTCTCTCTCTCCCACACACACACACACATACACACACACTTTATTTATTTATATCTCATTCCGTTTATTATCTATCTATCTATCTATCTATCTATCTCAATCTGTTCATATCTATCTATCTATCTATCTATCTATCTATCTATCTTAGTCTGTTCATATCTATCTATCTATCTATCTATCTATCTCATTCTATTCATTATCTATCTATCTATCTATGTTGATATCTATATGATTCGGTTCATATCTACCAACTAAAAAATTCCATAACATATCTATCTATCTTTATCAATGTCAGACTTCTTTGTATCTCTCCGTTTAATCTGTCTATCAATCAATTTGTTTAGTTTGACAATATTTATCAATCATTCCAAATAAACAGTGAAGTTGAATTATCTTAATTAATGGATTTCGTAACTTTATAGCATCGTTTGACCAAAATGAGAAAACGAATTGAAAAACAAAAAAAACCGGTCTCTGATTGTATTGTAGTCTGAAATGAGATTAGATTCAATGATTTTCCGGTGCTTTTTACTATATACATAAACTAACATCTTGGAATCTTTAAAATTAAAGTTTTAAAATTATGTTTGATCAAACCATTATTTAGATTTCCTTTTTTTAAGTCTTTAATGTGCCCGGACATTTTTTTTTAATGCAATGTCTGGATTCACTCAAATATTTTTTTTATTACAATCCAGACATGGAATTTCAAAAACTCCAGCTCCAGATATTGTTATTTCTAATCTTAATAATATTCCTAATCGTCTTTGGAGGATTAGTGACTTTTAATTTCTTGGTTGTTTAATTTTTTTCGATGATGTTTGGAGTTGAATAGTTGGAGAAAATGACAAACGTGGTGCCTTCAATAAGTTTCCAGACTTTTTTTGTACAGGCCTTTAAAATTGTTTTAGACTCTTGAAAATCCAGTATGTTATTGCTATACATCTTATAAGATGGCTGACCAATTTTTATGATTTCAGGTTCAAATGAACAGCTGCAGCAGCAATTGGAATACACCCTACTAAAACCTGATTGTCACAGCTGGTGAATTTCAAAAATGCAATCTGGACGTGAGGACACTTTAGAAGAATGATATGCAATAAAATTCTGTTTTAAACTTGGAAAAAATGATGCCACAGAAACGTATGGAATGCTTCAGACTGCTTTTCGACCATCTTGTATGAATCGAGCATGAGTTTTTGAGTGGCTTTCAAGGAAGATTCAAGGAAGGCAGGGAGTCTGTGAGGGATGATGAGAGGTGTGGGAGGAGTAAGGAAGTCAATACACCAGAGTTGATTGGCCAAAGGGTTAGGCTTAGGGTTAGGGTTACTATGTTGGGATTTTAAGGGAGTTCAGGGAGAGATTCCGTTGGAAGAGGCCAGCACTCTTCAAATCGGGTCAGTGGCATTTGACCAGGACAATGCACCAGTCCATAACTCCATCATTGTCACAGACTATTTGACCAAGATGGGCATCAAGACAGTTCCTCACCCTCCCTATAGTCTAGACCTTGCTCCCTGTGTCTTTTGGTTATTCCCTAAGCTCAGAGGCAGTCGTTATGAGACAATAGAGGAGATGGAAGAGGCTGTGACGAAGGTCATTGACACTCTCACAGAAGAGGACTTCCATGGGGCCTTCGAGAAGTTGTTGTAACGGTACAACAAGTACATTGCAGCCGGAGGAGATTAGTTCGAAGGGGACTTGAGTTTCATGTATAGACTATCAATAAAAGTGCCCATATGAAAGACGATAACTGTCACACCATATGCACCAACATGTCTTTGTGTGTGTATATATATATATATATATATATATATAAGTAAGTCACGCAGAGACCACGGATTTTCTTGACTCTCTCACTATACACCTATTATTCGCTGCTCTCGGTAGGTCTTCCAAACGACATCCCGTGTCCGCACAGAGCTGATGTAAAGTTTTCACTGGTCGGCCAACACTGGCATGTCCCACATGTCTTGTTCATCTTACTTGGATGGTTTTTGAGATGGGAGGTAAGTGGCCGTACAGCTGTTGTTTCGTAGATTGTTGTTTCCAGGATTTCTTCAAAATAGCTCGTTGCATTTTGTGTAGTTCCCATCAAGCTTTTTCTTTATGCATTTTGTGAGTGTCCATGTGGTGCATCCAAACAGTAATACTGACACAGTCACAGCTCGGAAGAAACCCTGTTTGCTTTTTATCGGATAGATAAGACTTCCTTATGATCGATAGAAGTCCACGCCTTCGCATTCAGTTGATGAAATATTGCTGCCGAGGTATGTGAACTTATATATATATATATATATATATACAAAGTAAGCTGACAGTAAATGATAAGCTTTACTTTGAGATTATTTATACGTTTATATTGTGTATTATAATACAAATAAATCTAATAGTTAGGTTATTCTTATACACTGAGAAAACAGTAAATTGAATTACCGTGACCAGAAAATCTAGTGACCACTTACGTACGACATACGGAAACTGGACAGCAGTTTCGACCTTATTATGTCTCATCTGTAATGTATACCGTGATCTCCACCACTGGAGATCGAACTAGCAACCACAGATTGCAGAGCCGAAACTCTACAACTGAGCCATCAGTCTAAATCGCACACAAGTGACACCCAATTAACTAGTGTTTCCGTATGTCGTGCGTAAGTGTTCGCCGGATTTTCTGGTCATGATAATTCAATTTGTAATATAATTCCTCTACTTAAAAAATGATGTAAATTTTATGAATGTTGTCTATCACAATCAGGGCAGCTCTAAAGTCTACTTCCAACACTTTGACAGACAAACAAGTTTCTTGGCTCATAAGGTTTCAGCCATAAAGATATCATAATAATTCTAATTGAAGTTTGCAAAATGTTCAATGCTACCTTCATTGCCATTACTCCCAGGCCCACTCTGATCTGGATTTGTAGTACCTGTTAGAGTCCTATATATGGGTCAAATAAAACTGTTCAATCATTTCAAAAGATAATTATTATTATTTATTTGAAACCCTACAGCTGTGTGCAAATTATTTATATTACATAAGAATACCTGATACAAAGAATTACTAATGTTAGTACTTCGAACCATCTAACTGTGTGCAAACAAATCCTTGATAGTGGATAGAATCTTTTGTATTGAAAAGGAATACATGAAACCATTTAACTGTGTGAAAACAAATGATCTCTGGGAGTGACATTAAACTGCATCTGATGGTTAACCTTTAAGAGTTTGGGGAATGTAGAGTACCCCTATATTACCATTACTCTCTGGCCCACTCTGTCCCACCATGGTAGTACCTATTAGGGTCCAATTTATGATTCCAGTAGAAATGTTCAATCTTTTACCAGGACGCCAATAGCCCGGGAGACCTGAGTTCAATCCCAGGTCGAGTCATACCAAAGAGTCAAAAAATGGTACTTGATGCTACCTTGCTTAACATTCAGCATTATAAGGTAAGAACCAAGGCTAAAGGGTTGCAATCCAGGGAAAGGAGTATCGCCCTCCACTGCACCTTGGTGTAGTAGCTATCGAAAAGGGAGCCTTCGGGTCGCCCTCGATTACGGTCGCCCACTTTACTTTCTTACTTATAAATATTAAATAGAATTATTTGTGTTTAATAGCAATACTTATAGTTTGACTGTGTGCCAACATATTAGCTCTTACTCACTTAAAAAATAAAGTTACCTTAAGCTATTTACTTACAAATAACACACACACACACATATATATATATGATGATATATATATATATATATATACTTTCTTTAAGAAAAACAACGAAACCGGTCACATAGGATTATAAATTTATTTCCATCCTGTTACGCATTTTTGAAATTTCCAAAAAACACGAAAAAAAAATTAACAGGACTTTTTCAGATCTTTTAGATAAAAAAAAACTAGATCTGAAGAAGTCCTGTTAATTTTTTTTCGTGTTTTTGGAAATTTCAAAAATGCTTAACAGGATGGAAATAACTTACCAACTATACTATATATATATATATATATATATATATATATATATATATATATATATCATGTCGTGCCGCCAGCACGGATATCACTGACCCTCTCTCGCCACTCCTCCCTATCGTTCATCGCTTCTGGCAGGTCCTCAGGGCTACACCCTCACAGAGCTGCTGTATGTAGGTTCAAGCTGGTCGCCTTTGCTTTTGCTCGGCCATGTGTGGGGGTCCATAGGAGAACATCACTTATGAACTCGCCCCTGCTTCTCCAGCAGTGTTCTGCATGTCTGGTTCGTCTAACTTTGATAGTTTTCGTGATGGGAGGTAGGTGGTCGTACCAATGGATGAGATAGAATAATATGCGGAAGAAAAAAACCCAGCAAAAACACAGACAACAGTCAATTAAGAATGTTGGCTAAAATAAAGAGCTTACAAGACTGCGAACAGATCAGTAAAAAAACTAAAAGCCTTATAATGAAATTTTCATAATATATATATACATAACTATTTTTGTAAGTTTTGGAAAAATTCTTATCAGAAAGCTTCCTCGGAGGATTGTGTTCTTTTGCTTTATAAAAACACACGAAATTAATTGTTGCAGAAGAAGCTAAGGAAGCTAAGATAATTTTTAGTCTTTCTGTCTGAATTGATGTTTATTATTTTTTTTTTATTAGGAAGCATGTCTGCATATTTGACAAAGACAGTGGACTACTAAAAATAAACAGAACGACTTACGAACTATGGATTAGAAAGGGAAAATTAGTTTTGAATATTAAAAACGAAAACAAAACGAAAGTAAAAAGATATTACAACAAAAAATGATTTCGTAATTTACGTCAAGTTTTCAAAAAATAAGAAATAAAAAACAAGTACTTTTCCCATTCGCTGTAAAGAACCCAAAGAAATCTGAAGTAAAACTGTAGATTGTTGTGGAAAAAATAAGACAGGCGCGGAAGATGTCTAACTGATTTCATGCAAAACACGTAGAGATAATAATAAAATAAATGTGAAAATGAAAGTGAAAGTGAAAGTATAACGGCTGAGAAAAATAGTGTGGACGAAATATGATTGAATTTGAATGGGAAACAAAACTAATTATTATTAGACATGTGAACCAACTTAGAATTGAAAAAGGAATGAAATTTGATACTCGGAATTGAATGAAATCAAATAGGGTTTCCGGAGATGAATGTTATTTGTTACTGAAATAAAAAAAAAAAAAAGAAAAAAGAAAAAAAGAAGAAAAATAAAAGAAAACCTGGAAATAAATGGGTAGAAATAAAATGAAATGAAATAAAAAGAAGACAATTTAAATTGAAAAGAGAAAACAGAAAAAAAGAAATTGATGTGGAAAAAGGGAGAAATCATTATTTTAAGGAAAGAAATGATTTAATAGAGAACGGAAAGTGATAAATGGAAACGAGGAGAAATGATTATTTAAATAAAGAAAACAATCAAACAGAGCTAACTGTGATAGAAAAAGGGAGAAATCATTATTTTGAATAAGGCAAATAATTTGATAAAGATTTTCAAGAAAATAATCGATGGAAAATGGGAGAAGCTATTATTTTAAGAAAGCAAATAAGTTCACAGTAGAAAATAGAAAAGAAAAGAGGAGAAATCATTATTTCGAACAAAGTTATTTGAAAAAGATTTACCAGAAAGTGAGTGATGGAAAATGGGAGGAATCGTTATTTTAAGGAAGAGAATAAATTAACAGAAGAAGGGGAGAAATCCCTATTTAAAAAAAGATATCCCGGTTCGCTTGTTGAAATGTGAAGTAAGGGTATTATGTATATCGAAAGGTAAGGTTTAATTTTAATTATTCTCTCCGTTAACACGAAGCACGCCAGATCCAATGAATAATGGTAGGAAGATAATTACCTCGAAGAAAATGAAATTATGTAAAGAAAAACGAACGATTTAAATAAATATATAAGCGATTGCAAGATTTATTTATATATATACGGCCACTATCCTCCCATCTCAAAAACGATCCAAGTAAGATGAACTAGACACGTGAGACACTGTTGGAGAAGCAAAGACGTTCTCTCATGGACTCCTACACATGGACATACCTGTGTTGGCCGACGAGCAAAGAATTACATACATCAGCTTTGTGCGGACAGTGGGTGCTGTCTAGAGAACCTGCCAGGAGAGATGGATGATGGGAATGGACGATATATGCTACAGGTAACTTCTGGAAACCTCACCCCGAAGCCCAGCCATCTCCACTTTTCTCTTTAGCTTTTGTTCATGTCATCAATCTACTTATCTACTTCTTTTTGCCCAGTCGGCTGGGGCTGTAGAATACACCGACTGCACCTCTGCAGAGGGCTAATCCCTCCTCCCAATGAGTGTCCTGGATATGACACTAAACGATCAGATGGTGAGGCTCCAGTGATGCTGGAGCTTTGGGGAATGCCGAGCACCCTTTCATTGCCATTGCTTCCAGGTCCACTCTGGCCCGAAATGATAGGGCCCTCTCTATGGGTTAAATAGAACTAACTGCATACTTATGCTAAACTGAATTGTTTGAATTAAAACTGTTTGACTAGGCTGAATAGCTTGAAATAGAAATATTTTTGACAATTGAACTGTGTACTCATGCTAAACTGAATTATTTGCAATAGAACTGACTATTTGCATAAAGGTGGATTTGGCGTTAAATAGCATGCAAATGTTGATATGCCATAAAACCCAACCAACCAATCATCTACTTCTTTTGTTCATTGTACTAAAATGTTTCCTAACAGCTGAATACGTTTTGAAATCAACAATTTTGAATAATTTGTTTCATTCTCTTTTATCTATCTATCTATCTATCTATCTATCTATCTATCTATCTATCTCTGAACCAAACCAACCAACCAACTATCTTTCTATCAATCTATCAGACAAAAACTGCGAGGATTGTGTTACAGTGCCTCTTTAAGAAGAGGTTTTAAAAACTTATTAAAAGCATTATCTATCAGAGAAAAATCCAGAAACTTCTTATTAAACCCGAAATTGAAATACACACGGAAACTCTTCAAATCCCAAAGAATTTTGCTGAACTAATTGATAAGACAATGGCAGACGTCAGATTTCTAAATTTAAATATTCTGTGACGGCATAATCTCACGCATAATCTTAATCTTCGGATATACCCAACGTTAGATGCCTTTCGCGGCTAAACAGTTAAATGTATCAACTTCATCTTCGGTTCTCTCATTATCAGAAAACATTAAAACACTACCCAGGGTGCTAGAGCTGTAGAATACACAGACTGCATCTCTGCAGAGAGGTAAGACCACCTCAACGAGTGTCCTGATAATGACCTTAGAACCATCTCATGGCAAAGCCCCAGCCTTTGGGATTTGGTGAATGTGAAGTACCCCTGATCTCCCTGACCCTTTCTCACTACCCGTCCCTATCGTCCATCGGTCACGACGAGTCTTCCAAGTTATATCCTGTATCGACACAGAGCTGTTGTATGTAGGTTCTTGCAGGTCGTTCTGTCTTTGCTCGTCCGTGTGAAGGGGTCCACGGGAGTATGTCGCTTTTGAGTTCTTCCTTATTTCTCCAGCAGTGTCCTGCATGTCCGGTTCATCTAACTTGGATAGTTTTCGTGATGGGTGGTAGGTGGCCGTACAGCTGCTGTTTCAAGACTTGTTCAATACAGCTCGTAGCATTCTTGTGTAATTGCTATCAAGCTTTTTCTCCATACGTTTAGTCTGCGTCCACGTACTGCATCCATATAACAGTATTGATACGACCGCTGCTTGGAAAAAACTACTTTTTATTTTATCAGTTAGGTCTGATAGCCTATCAATAGATGTCCATGCCTTTGCTAGTAGTGTGTTGATGCCTGTCTCGATTGATGAGACGCTGCTTCGGGGTAGGTGAACCTGTCCACCAGTTTCAAAGGACTGCTCCCTTGGTGTGTAGATGTCGCCTCTATTCCGTCTTGTCTGTGTTGACATGGAGACCGATGCCAGCAGCTGCTCGTTCTAAACTATGTAGCAGGGATTCGGCTTGGGTGGGTGTATTTGCCAGAAGTGCTGTGTCATCGGCGTAGTCCGCGTCCATAATTGTTTGCGCGGGGTATCATCTGCTTCTTTCCTTTGCCAGCTTGAAACCGTTTTCTTTCATCAAATATATTGCCGTCTTAAGCACGTAGTCTAGGCAGATGATAAAAAGGTATGGAGCTAATGTGTCTCCTTGCAGGACACCTGCTACAATATCAAATAGTCTGTATCTCCATCCGGTGAGAGGACTTTTATTTTCGTGTTTTTTTATAGCATTATTATGGCTGTGACGGTTTCTTTGGGGAGGTCCTTGGCGAGAAATATTTGCTCCATCTTCCCTGTGTGTATGGAGTCAAATGCCTTGGAGAAGTCGGCAAATAATATTGTTGCCTCAAAGTTTTTTGCGCGCACACCTGCAAGAATTCGACGGATAGTCAAAATTTGTGATGTCGTGGATCGATTTCTCCGAAAGCCATTTTGGTTCTTTCTAAGTATTTTCTCAATTTTGGGTTCTATCCGGTTGAATAACAGAGCATTGTAGATCTTGGCCGCGATGGATGTAAGGGTTATACCTCGGTAGTTCTAGGCTATTCCGATGTCACCCTTCTTAGGGAAAGGTATAACGTAATGGCCAAGGGATTTCGGTCCATGCCTTTGAGTTTAGTTAGGCTGAGAACCTTTCGGCTCTGCACATGGGTTAGTTAGGTGCAAACCTTGATGCAGGTGTTAATGCGGGTGCGCGCGGGCGGACGAAGGTGTCACTCAGAGATGTCACAATAGTCCGAGACGTCACGCACCGGAAGCGCGCAGAGGTTTGTGGAGAATTGAAAGAAAGTTAGAGAGTTGAAAGCTAGACGCCGAACGAGGAGTTTCGACTTTTGCGAGCTCGCCGAAGCAGGCGATTTTGCGCGCCATGAGTGCCGCATGAGATAGGGGCCAAATGAATAAGACGGCATAGTGAGATTGTGTCTCTCCTCCTTATGTCGAAACCTTTAACTCAAAGTTAATAAAAAGGTTTCGTACCTGAACAAGATGTCGTTACGTGTTTTCGAATTTCGAGATTCCTATGTTCTTTATATGTTCTATCGTTATGAACATTATATGTCTATTTCGCACATGGCGTTAATTGTGGCTATGTAACAAAGGGAGGATACACCCCTCCGTCCATCTGCCTATTGTTTTGATTATATACGGCATTCCAGTGTCGGAGCAGTATGTCATCGAATTCCCTGGTCTTGCATACTTCTGAGGGTATTTCATCAAGCCCTGCTGCTTTTCTATTTTTAGTTTTTCCTAGTACTAAGTTGATTTCTTCTTACTAGTCGTAACCTAACAAAAATGTGACTGAATGAGAAATAACCAAAAGGGAGGCTGGAAATGAAATGAAAATCTTTATACCATCAATAAAATATAATATTTGCCGGCGGCGTGAAGAAAGTAACCACTGTTAGTGGTGACTACATAGTATACTTACACTATTTGTCGCGCGCTCCACCGAACGGGCGAGTACGACACAAGGCCTTTTTAAAGTGGGTCCAGGATCTGGGCCGTATTACAGACTCGCCCGGCATTACAAAAAATGCCTCGGGCCCGTCATCATTCCCTTAAAAAAAGGCACATCCGGTGGCAGGCTATAAATCTAACCTCTCTGAGGAGGGTTAGAACCTAACTGGACGGCCCGCTGAGGCTGGAGGAAGGTCAGTCGCGCGACGTGATGCAAGGCTTTCCGGTACCAACATCAGGCTACCTCAACCGAGTGAAACACCCCACCGCCAAACACAGTTGGGATATTTTCCTTATTTGTCATATGTTCCAACAACCGGATAAGTTTGACAATAGATCTTTTTTAAGGTGGGTCCGGCAGCTCCCAAAATGCCTCACGCCCCGTAAAACACCACAGCCAAATAAAGTTAGGATATTTTCACCCCGCAACGTATTTACGAGGAATAGGACGTATATTCAATATATGTGGTGCGTTTAATAAGTTTCCAGACTTTTTTGTACTGGCATTTAAGATTGTCATACACTCTTGAAATTTAAGTATGTTATTGCTATACATATTATGAGATCACGGTCCAATTTTTAGGATTTCAGGTTCAAATTAACAGCTACAGCAGCAATTGGAATACACCCTACTAAAGCCTGATTGTCACAGCTGGTGAATTTCAAAAATGCCATCTGACACTTCAGAAGAACAATATGCAATGAAATTGTGTTGATTAACCAAAGGGTTAGGGTTAGGGTTTGTATGTTGAGGTTTTATGGGAGTTCAGGAAGAGATTCCAAGGGAAGAGGCCAGCACTCTTCAGATCGGGTCAGTAGTATTTCCATCAGGACAATGCACCAGTCCATAACTCCATCCTTGTCACGGACTATTTGACTAAGATGGGCATCAAGACAGTTCCTCACCCTCTCTGTGGTCCAGAACCTCCTCCCTGTGACTTTTACTTATTCCCTAAGCTCAGAGGCTGTCGTTATGAGACAATTGGGGAGATGAAAGAGGCTGTGATGAAGGTCATTGACATACTCACTCAAGTGGACTTCCATGGGATCTTTCACAAGCTGTTGGTACGGTACAACAAGTGCATTGCAGCCGGAGGAGATTACTTTGAAGTGGACTAGAGTTTAATGTATGTACTATCAATAAAAGTGCCCATACGAAAAAAGTCTGGAAACTTATTGAAGTTACCTCATATATGTATAAAGAGGATTTAGCATTAAATAACCTACAATAGTTGATATACCATAAAACTCAACCAAACCAAATCATATATATTCAATATATATATATAAAGAGGATTTGGCATTAAATAACCTACAAGGGTTGATATGCCATAAAAGCCAACCAAACCAAATCATATATATTTAATATATATGTATAAAGAGGATTTGGCATTAAATAACCTACAAGGGTTGATATGACCTAAAATCCAACCATACCAAATCATATATATTTAATATATATGTTTAAAGAGGATTTGGCATTAAATAACCTACAATGGTTGATATGCCATAAAACCCAACCAAACCAAATCATATATATTTAATATATATGTATAAAGAGGATTTGGCATTAAATAACCTACAATGGTTGATATGCCATAAAACCTAACCAAACCAAATCATATATATTTGATATATATGTATAAAGAGGATTTGGCATTAAATAACCTACAATGGTTGATATGCCATAAAACCTAACCAAACTAAATCATATATATTTAATATATATGTATAAAGAGGATTTGGCATTAAATAACCTACAATGGTTGATATGCCATAAAACCTAACCAAACCAAATCATATATATTTAATATATATGTATAAAGAAGATTTGGCATTAAATAGCCAATTAGGGTTGATATGCCATAAAACCCCACCAAACCAAATCATTTAAATACCAAAACAAATTCCAAAAATCAAAGGAAAAATGAAGTAAATTGACTGGCTACATTCTGATTGAATTTTTAAATCCTGGATGAGGCTGTCTGCATTTCTATTTGTGCTAATGCCCTTGCGAAAGGAATCTGTTATCTCTTCAATTTGGGGTAAAAACAATGAAAAACTAGGCTCTTTAATCTTGCTATGGAAACCAATATTCGAACCAGCGATAATCCGCTTAGAATTGCTCCTGTGTCCCATTCCGCTTGTCGATTTGAGGTTGCACAAAATTGGTAATACCACGATAATTTAACATTTCTGACATTTTTTTTTAATTTGTTGCTATTTTGGATATCTACATTTTAAGATTTAAATCCAGACCGAGACAAATATATTGCATAATAAAGCAAATCAGTATGCATTATTCACATGTTTAAACAGATCGTGAACGACATAAATACATTGGCTTTTAAAACATTTGATATTTCTAAATTGACTTTGGCATGAATTATTTACATGTTTAAAAACTTTGGCTGTTAAAACATTTGATATTGCAACCACATATGAAGTGTTTAGCTGTTTAAAATGATTGTGAACTTTATTAATACCTTGGCTCTTAAAACATTTGATATTGCGACTAAGTATGAAGTGTTTAGCTGTTTAAAATGATTGTGAACTTTATTTATACATTGGCTCTTAAAACATTTGATATTGCGACTAAGTATGAAGTGTTTAGCTGTTTAAAATGATTGTGAACTTTATTTATACATTGGCTCTTAAAACATTTGATATTGCAACTAAGTATGAAGTGTTTAGCTGTTTAAAATGATTGTGAACTTTATTTATACATTGGCTCTTAAAACATTTGATATTGCGACTAAGTATGAAGTGTTTAGCTGTTTAAAATGATTGTGAACTTTATTAATACATTGGCTCTTAAAACATTTGATATTGCGACTAAGTATGAAGTGTTTAGCTGTTTAAAATGATTGTGAACTTTATTAATACATTGGCTCTTAAAACATTTGATATTGCGACTAAGTATGAAGTGTTTAGCTGTTTAAAATGATTGTGAACTTTATTAATACATTGGCTCTTAAAACATTTGATATTGCGACTAAGTATGAAGTGTTTAGCTGTTTAAAATGATTGTGAACTTTATTAATACCTTGGCTCTTAAAACATTTGATATTGCAACTAAGTATTAATGTTTAACTGCTTAAGATGATTGTGAACTCTATTAATACATTGACTCTAAAAACATTGATATTTCAACTAGGTACTTGATGCCTCCTTGCTTAACACTCAGCATTATAAGGTGCGGATCAAGGGTAAAGTAGAGCCATCCAGGGAAGGAGTAGCGCCCTCCCCTACATCTTGGTGTAGTAGCTATCGAAAAGGGAGCCTTCGGGTTACCCTCAACTATGGTCGCCAACTTTACTTTTTTACTTATGAAGTTTTTAGCTGTTTAAAATGATTGTGAACTTTATCAATACCAATGTATAAGTTCCAGTAAATTGCACTAAAATTTGCAACACTTTATCTTTTCTATCCCTTTCTTTCTCGTTTCTTTTGAATAAAATTCCTTTTTGAAAAAATTATTGTCTGAGTTAGCTTTTCAAACCAGTATCTTAACTAGAAAGCTGCGGAACTTACTGTTTAAACTTACCGTTTAATATGGCACATTAATGCCCTCTAAAATTTTTTCTTAGTTAAATACTAAACTTGGCTTTAGTGTCACTCACATTCCTACAAATTTCATTTCCCTAAATCCTCTTACAATTGGGTAAGTCCACCAACTCATTAGGTCTACAAAGACCGTCCTTTACCTGTAGATCAACGATATTTGTCGGCCGTGCCACCATACGGACGAGTGTGACACAAAGCCTTTTTTAAGGTGGGTCCAGGCGCAGGGCTGTAAACAAGACGCGCCCGGCATTCTTAAAAATGCCACGGGCCCCGTTGGCATTCTTCTAAAGGGTGGCGCTTCAGGCGCCAGCGATAAACCTAACCCCTCCGAGGAGGCCCGAGGTATGTCCAGAGATGTGACACACCCGACCAGATCCATGCCGCTGATACCACAGCCGGCCGACGTGTGTCCTATCAACAAGATTCTGCTGATTGAAATCAGCCCTTTTACCTGTAGATCAATTTGCATATCTAGGTTCCTGCTAGTATTTGTTTTAAGGAATGCAAATTACAAGATTATTCCATAATCCTTTCCTCAAGATTAGATTAGATTGATTTAGGTTAATTTCTTAATAGCATATCAACGTTTTTGCATTATTTAATGCCAATATCATTCTTGTATAACAGCCTTGATACTTATAGTTCGGGGATAAAGAGGTTCATGCCTCTCCCAAAAGTATTAATACGAAAGTAAACGTAGTTGCACAACTGGAACTCGAACTCGCTACCGCAGTACAGCCATCACGCCACAGACGCTCCTAATCCATGAATTAAAAAAAAATGACAATTAATTGAAATAATTTAATCTATTTTGTTTAAGGAATATTCTATGCAGGCAGAATGTTCAGCTATTTAATAAAGAAATATTTTGCGCTTTCTCTATAATTATTTTATTTATGTTATGTTAAAAAATCCTTCATTGAACATCCTCTCAAAGTGTTTAACCATATAATTCTTACCAGGGGTTTCATATTACATGTGCTTGAACAACATTTTATTATTGAATTGCTTACAATAATATTAATAGCAAGGAATGTCACATCGAATGTTTTGATAAAATTTAGAAGTTGATAAACATGTTTTGTCGTTTGTTCAAGCACAGATATAATTTGCTTATCGTCTACAACAACAAACCCTGCAATAACAATGAAAATAGATACAATATATTAGGTTATTCAAAACGTAATTGCGTTAAATAAATGAATATATATATATATATATATATATATATATATATATATATATATATATATATCAACCTCTATGGCTCATTTAATGCCCGAAGGGTTAGATTGGGTTTGTCTTTTGGGCATCTTTTAGGGGTTTAGGGTATGGGTTTTTGTTGTTTTTTTTTAGATATTTGGTTAGATTTTGACGAAGATGATATTTTCTTTTAGAAAGCTCAACATTTAATTTGGTTTAGTGTTTTTAAAGTAGCTTGTCTGGTTGTATTTTGAGGAAATTTATCTAAACCTGCCTAAGTTTACTCTTGAGCCTTTGGTATGACTCAATACGGGATTGAACCCCGGTCGTATATACAACTCATATATATATATATATATATATATATATATATAAGACCAAGGAGACACACTTTGGTCTGAAAGCATTCTTAAGACTAGTGGGTATGGTACACGAAAAGTAATTATATATATATATATATATATATATATATATATATATATATATAGCCACCGTTCCCGTGTGATTGCGTAACATCAGGAAACGGTTTCTGTAAACGCATAATGACATCAACGGTCGAAAGCAAACGCGTTTTTTAAAAATCACAAACTGCACATTAAAAATGAAGATGAACGTCCAATGTAATCTCTGCTTTTAATTGATCAGGCGTATATATATATATATATATAATTCTTTTAAATACGCTGTCTGGTGGCAAAAGCCGCTTGGTAGCGCCAGGAATGGCAGTACCGCCTTGAGTTACCGAAACTGTGTTATCACCCCTGGTTGGCGGCTGATGAAAGCAGTGTATCGCACGTGCTTTCACACGTTGTATGATGAAAAAAAATATCATAGTTAAAAATGGACCACTTCACATATTTCACTAGTAATATCTCATCGACTGAAAGCAAAGTTAACAAATACATTGATAAAACATGGACTACTAGTAACAGCTTAGCGACCACATGGAATCCCTCCAATAAATTAAAATGGGATTTCTTCCCAAATTTTAACCGTGTCAATACTGTATGGTTGAGCAACTTGAACTTTAGCGAAACGTATGGAGAAAAGACTAGTTGGAAACTGCAGAAGGATGCCGTGTGCTGTTTTGAACAAATCCTAGAAGCAGCACCCTACAGAACAACAACTGTACGGCCACTTACCTTCCATCTCACGAACAACTGAAGAAAGATAGGTAATACATGATTGATACTGCTAGTGGAGTAAGAACCAATACCTAAACGATCTTCTATGGACCTTTACGCATAGAGATACCAGTGTTGGGTCCACCAGCAAAACATTGCATTCATCAGAGATATGTAGTCATTAGATATCGTTTTACCAAAAATGATAGCTAATAGGGATGGATTGCAAAGGAAAGACAAGGGAATCTGTACCATCAACACTCCTTGATTATATATATATATATATATAGAGAGAGAGAGAGAGAGAAGGTGAGAGAGATATCATGTGTCACTGCTACCACGGATTTCCCTGACTCTCTCACGTCATTTGTCTCTATCATCTATTGCTTTCGGCAGGTCCTCTAGACTGCATTCAAAGATGATAATTATGTTTAGAAATAATGGTTTCTAGCTGAAAACTTGCTCTATCCAACAGTATTATTGTGTTCCTTTATCTGTGGCAGTTTCAATAGAAATAAATAGGAGGTATTACTTTCGGAGCGATTCTCTTACTGATACAGCATTCAGCCTCTTATTCATCACTGGCCAAAATGAATGGCCAATGGGGATGACAATGTTTAGAAATAATGGTTTCTAGCTGAAAACTTACTCTCTTCAACAGCGTTATTGTGTTCCCTTATCTGTTGTAGTTTCAATAGAAATAAATAAGTGGCATTACTTTCGGAGCGATTCTCTTACAGATACAGCATTCAGCCTCTTGTTCATCACTGGCCAAAATGAATGGCCAATGGGGATGACTATGTTTAGAAATAATGGTTTCTAGCTGAAAACTTGCTCTATCCAACAGCGTTATTGTGTTCCCTTATCTGTTGTAGTTTCAATAGAAATAAACAAGAGGCATTACTTTCGGAGCAGTTCTCTTACTGATACAGCATTCAGCCTCTTGTTCATCACTGGCCAAAATGAATGGCCAATGGGGATGACTATGTTTAGAAATAATGGTTTCTAGCTGAAAACTTGCTCTATCCAACAGCGTTATTGTGTTCCCTTATCTGTTGTAGTTTCAATAGAAATAAATAAGAGGCATTACTTTCGGAGCGATTCTCTTACTGATACAGCATTCAGCCTCTTATTCATCACTGGCCAAAATGAATGGCCAATGGGGATGACAATGTTTAGAAATAATGGTTTCTAGCTGAAAACTTACTCTATCCAGCAGTGTTATTGTGTTCCTTTATCTGTTGTAGTTTCGATAGAAATAAAAAGTGAGGTATTACTTTCAGATCATTCGTTGTACTTTATATTGGTTGAACAGTTTCTCGTTTCAAATATCGGAAGATTTAAATGATTAAAAACGAGGTTTTTGTTAGTGTAGCTATATGCGTGAAGTCTTGTTCGCCATTGTTATATTTGATTATATCTGACCACTGAGAACGTCATGGCAACGGCAACGTTTGAGACGACATTAAAAGAAGCGACAAATATGGTCGGCATCACACTTGCACAAAACGGAGACTACAAAGGCAAGAGCAATATCATTTGATGATACTATACTAAAGCAGTGTCGGGAAAACAGAACGTGGAATGAAGAGAGAGACAGCGGTCTTGAACTTTGTCAAAGAATTTGAAGAATGGTAAAGAAAAGAGTTTGCGAGATAGATAGATATAATTGACAGTTCTAAATAAAAGAAGATTTCTCGACAATTGTAAACGAAGATATATATATATATATATACATATATATATATATCTATCCATATATGTATATATATATGTATATATATATAAAGTAAAGTTAGCGACCATAGTCGAGGGTGACCCGAAGGCTCCCTTTTCGATAGCTACTACACCAAGGTGTAGGGGAGGGCGCTACTCCATTCCCTGGATTGCTCCACTTTACCCTTGAACTGTACCTTATAATGCTGAGTGTTAAGCAAGGTGGTATCAAGTTCCATTTTTAAAGTCTTTGGTATGACTCAACCTGGGATTGAACCCAGGTCTTCCGGGCCATTGGCGAACACTCTAACCATGTATATATATATGAATATATATATATATATAAGTATATATATATGTATATATATGTATATATATATGTATATATATATATGTATGTATATGTATATATATGTGTATATATATATATGTTTTATATATATATATATATAACACAGAAACAGACGCTCTCTCTCTCTCTGTCTCTCTGTCTGTCTGTCTGTCTCTCTCTCTCTCTCTATATATATATATTATGAGAGTGTTGGTCGTCACTAAATCACTATGTGGTTATGTGTCGAACCAAGTGCAATATAATGTGGAGAGTGCTCAATATCTAGGATAGAGCTATTATCGTAATAATGATAATAAATAAATATATATTATTATATATTTAATCCATGGAAAATATTATTCTGCAACCTGAGGTTTCATGAAGTTTATAACAACATTCATCAGGCAGTTAAGAAGATGGAATGAAATTGAAAATCGAAAATGCAACAAAATACAGACAAAAAAATCGAAAACGCGACAAAATACAGACAAAAAACCGGAGCTCGCCGAGGCCTTACGGTGGGTGTCGCACGTGGTGGTGGTGGTGGCGGTAGGGCAGATGTCGAAGAACCTTTAAACTCAAAGGTAATAAAAGGTTTCGTACCTGAACTGAGAAGTCGTAAGTGTTTTTCGTGTTTCGGGATTCCTATGTTATCTATATACTTGCGTTAGGAACATTCTATGAACATTTCACACATATCCGTATCATGGGTATGTTACACATCTCTATGGTTGCTTTTTATCTTATATAGGAATGGTTGTCGTTGAATATCTATTAGTTGGCTTAATCTGTTGGTGGGGCATGATGGGCCTGCTACTATTGGTCTAAATTTGAGATCACTGGTGTTGGAATTTCCGTGTTTCTACAGCTATTCCTTATTTCCTGGGAATTACGAATTTTTGGTAATCCGTAAAAATTGCTAGTTTTTGCTTGGTTGGTTGGTTGGGTTTTATGGCATATCAATCTTTGTAGGTCATTTCATAGTTCTATTTCAAATAATTCAGTTTAGGATAAGTACGCAGTTTAAATCGTACAGTTTAATCGTGAAAAACATTTCTATTTAAAGCTATTCGGTTTAGTCAAGCAGTTCTAATTCAGATAAATCAGCTTAGTATAAGTACAGGTTTTGTTTGCACACAGTTAAATGTCAAAACAGTTTTGTATATTTTACAAATCAGCTTAGTGTAAGTACAGTTTCAATGTCAAAAACAGTTCCATTTCAAATAATTCAGTTTAGCATAAGCACGCAGTTTAAATGTAAGTACAGTTTAATTGTGAAAAACATTTCTATTTCAAGCTATTCAGTATAGTCAAACAATTCTGTTTAGCATAAGTATGTCGTTAGTTCTATTTGACCCATAGGTAGGGCCTTATCAGGTGCTACCATTCTGGGCCAGAGTGGACCTGGGAGCAATCGCAATGAAGGGGTACTCTTTAATCCCCAAAACCCCATCATCACTGGAACCTCACCATCAGATCGTTTTGTGTGATATCTCGGACACTTATTGGGGGGAGGTATTACTCCTATGCAGAGGTGCAGTCAGTGTATTCTACTGCCCCAGCCAACTGGGCCAGCTAGTTTTTGGAATGTAGTGAGTTAGGTAGTCCTTTTTTCTTTTTTTAGTTAATGTTTCATTGAGTATTGTAGATTATTTTATAATTTTTGACATAACATTGTCTATAGTTCTATACATTAATTTATTGTTGGTTTCATCCCTTAGTATTTTTTGAGGGGGGTTGTTTTGTAATATGTTTTATTTAAAATGACTACTGGGCTCCTCTTGTCTGCTTCTTTCATAATCATATCGTTGTTTTCTATATTTTAAAGGCTTGTCTTTGTTTAGGTGAAAGGTTTTTATATGTCGTTGCTTTATTTTAAGTTAATGTTTCAGCTTTTCGAAGAATATATTTAATTATCTTAGTCCCGGAAAGAATTTGGATTTATTTTTTTTAGTTGTGTTATATAATAGCCGAGAGATTTCGGTTCATGCCTTTGAGTTTAGTTAGGCTGAGAACCTTTCAGCTCGGCACATGGGTTAGTTATGTGCAACATTGAGGCAGGTGTTAACGCGGGCGCGCGCAGGCGGATGGAGGTGTCACTCAGATGTCATAATAGTCCGAGACGAAACGCGATGACAGGGTGCGGGTGACGTCACGCACCGGAAGCGCGCGGAGGTTTGTGTGAGATTTGAAGAAAGTGAGAGTTGGATACTAGACGCCAAACGAGAAAGATCGATTTTTGGAGCTCGTAGACGCAAGGCGAACTCGCACCCTATGGGGGGCCGCTCGAGATGGGGGCCAAATGAATAAGACAGCATAGAAGATTGTGTCTCTCCTCCTTACGTCGAAACCTTTAACTCAAAGTTAATAAAAAGGTTTCGTACCTGAACAAGAAGTCGTTACGTGTTTCCGAATTTTGAGAATCCTATATTCTTTATATGTTCTATCGTAATCAACATTCGATGTCCATTTCACCCATTTTGCAAATGGCCATATTCGTGTATATGGCTATGTAACAGTTGAAAGTCGTCTGTATTTCGTTAGTTATAAGAATTTCTCTATCAATCTAAATTTTTGTTCAAATTGCTTGTGGCCCCTTTTTTTAATTCTCCTGGATAGTTTTTCGGGATGGGGCAAAATTTTTGATCTAGTTTGAATGAATCAATCTGATTCTTGTCTAAATTATCTGTTGATTGATTGATTGTTTTAAGTTACATATTGTTGGTTTTGTTTAGCTGGTGTTTTTATTGCGTTGCTATTATTTCTTGAATATTTTTTTCCTGTTATAGGGTATATCATTGTGGATGTTATTTAATTCTGGATTTGTCGGTATAGATGGTTGTTGGGCCATTTTTTGCATGTGATGATATATATATATATATATATATATACTTTAATGAAAAGTTCCTAAAATAGTTGCAGATTTGATATTTATCTATATTATTATTCCATATATGTATTTAGTTGAGCAACGCGTGTTTCAAACATTCCAGCTCTCTTCAGAGGATTGAAGCGTTGGTTCTGTATTGAATACCTCTATAAAGGAGGGAATAACCAAAAGTCAGAGGGAGCAAAGTCTCGACTATAGGGAGGCTGAGGAACTGTCTTGATGCCCATCTTTGTCAAATAGTCTGAGACAAGGAAGGACTGGTGTATTGTCCTGGTGGAAATGTCACTGACCCGATTTGAAGAGTGCTGGCCTCTTCCGACGGATTCTCTTCCTGAACTCCCTTCAAACCTCAGCATAGTAACCCTAACCTTTTGGCCAATCAACTCTAGTGTATTGACTTCCTTACTCCTCTCACACCTCTCATCATGCCTCACAGATTCCTTGCCTCCCTTGAATCTCTTATGCCACTCAAAAACTGATACTCGATTCAGGCAAGATGCTCCAAAAGCAGTCTGACACATTCCATACGTTTCTGTGGCATCATTTTTTCCAAGTTTAAAACAGAATTTTATTGCATATCGTTCTTCTTAAGTGTCGTCACGTCCAGATTGGATTTTTGAAATTCACCAGCTGTGACAATCAGGCTTTAGTAGGGTGTATTCCTATTGCTGCTGTAGCTGTTGATTTGAATCTGAAATCCTAAAAATTGGTCAGTGATTTCATAAGATGTATAGCAATAACATCGTGAATTTTCCAGAGTCTACGACAATTTTAAATTCCTGTACAAAAAAGTCTGCAGACTTATTGAAGGCACTACGTACAATTATGGAAAATACATCAATCAATTCCCACCGAATACTAATAAATCAATACGGCAATATGAAAGGATCAACAAGAAAATATGTAGACAGAAAATGTCTTATGTTCAACGAAATTTATATTAACGAAGAAAGGCAGCGAAAATATACATATATATATGTGTGTGTGTATGTGAGTGAGTGTGTAGTAATTAATGTGTGTTTGTATATACGTTTGTATTCTGAGTGTATGTGTGGGTATGTGAAGGAGTCCAATGGATGCGTATATCATTTGTGATTGTGTATGTTTTGGTAACTGGTACGTGTATGTGTGCACACTTATATACATATATATATATACACATACATATACACAAACACGCACATACATATGTATATAGGAACACATGCATATATTACATCGTACACATATATTTTCAAGGACATTGAGTGTATTAAATGCATGTAAGAATTTATTTATCTCCATGTATAGATGTATTTTAAGCTAATCAGTGGATATATATATATATATATATATATATATATATTAATGCATATTCCATTAAACAATATAGACATCTTTTATCTACACATTTTTGTATATGTCCTTTTGAGTTGCTGAATTGATTTTATTATTCCGGTGGGAAGTGGTTAATGGAACTCCCACAAGTAATTGGTACTCAGGTACTCTCTGCCGATCTTAGGCCATCATCAGGGGTGTGTACATTGCAAAAGGGATGTGAGCTTTGCATGCACATAACTACTTTTTATGCTTTTATTATTTATACTGGTGTATTGTTCTTGCGTTTTATTTCTAAATTCGTTTCTATTAGTAGCAGTAGTTGCTAAAGATATTTAAGTACATTAGTACTGGATTAGTTTAACTTGCTATCCGGGTTGTGTTTGGTATAGTAATTTACAAAGAGGTGCTCTGATTGTGTTTGGTATAAGCTGTACGCAAAATCGACATTTCTATTTATGAACATGCCCGACAACAGCAGGCACTTCCGGTAAAAATTAGCCAATCAGAGACGAGGACTGAAAGCATCCAGTTCGTTAACAACTGAAATACCCACCTGCAAGCTAAAATTTCTCCAAGGAAAATTTATCTTTTGGATTTTAACTCTAGACTTCGATTATCAACACTAGATTCTGTGAACAAGAGATCAAAATAGCCACAAGGATTTTAACTGGTTATCGGGCCAGAACTGCAAAATTATTTTGATCTTTTGATTTTAACAGCAAGTGGAGTATATAGATTGTCGTTTATATATATATATATATATATGAAGATTACATGTATATGTATATATATATGTCATTCATATATATATATATATATAAAATTGAAAGTTTTAACAACCTGAAATAAATTTATCATGACACCAAAGAAGTATTTTCTTCTTTTTGTTTTTATATAAAAGTTGAGTGTTGATGTATTTTTTATCCCAAATTAATTATACAAGAATAGCCGTTGGTTTTGAGCTCTCCGATTGGATACTCCTACCCCTTGGATTTCTTTCTTGGATTACATAACTCATTTATGAAGTGTGTGAGTCTATATATATATATATATTGTCATCCACAGACTGTTTCGTTGTATCACAACTCTTCAGTGTGGCTAGACACGTAGGACGCTTGAAGCTGGGATCGAAATCCGCCCAACTTTACGTTAGACTTAGAATCAGACCGCTGGGCCAACAAGCGTACCACGTCGGCTAGGGAACTATAAGGTATTAAGTAGTAGCGTTCATTTGTTTACATTTTATACCTTATCGGATACCAGAGTGCTCAATTCGTTCGAACTCAGACTTATTTTCCAGCCTGGGCACCTTGGATGGTGTAATGAGTTCGAGTCTCATTGAGTGCTCAATTCGTACGGCTCTGAGCCACTTCTAAGTAGAAAGCTTACTAAATTACTATTAGCCTAGTCGGCTGGGGCTGTAGAATACGTTGACTGCATCTCCTGAGTGTTAAGAATCATGTTACGAATGTCCAGAATATGACACTAAACGCTTTGATATTGAGGTTCCAGTCCTGGAGTTTGGAAAGAGTAGAATACCCACTCTTGTCTATTACTTCCAGGTCCACTCTGTCCTAGACTTTTAGTACCTGGTGGGGTTCCATATCAGCAAATAGAACTTAGTGTTAAATAAAAATACTTGAAACCTTTTAAGTGTGTGCAAATGAATGAATAGTCACTTACAAATCATATATGAAATATTGTATAAGAAGGATTTGGTATCAAAGATTGATATGTCATAAAACATAACAAACAAGCCTGTTAGGGTCCCATCTATGAGTCAAATAGAAATATTCAATAATTTTTTACTCTTCAAACCATTTAACTGTGTGCAAACAAATGACTGTTACATTGAATTGTTAGTATTACATAGCAATACTTGCAACCAATAAACTGTGTGAAAACAAATAAATAATGTTGAATAGAAGTATTTGTGTCGAATTGCAATACTTGAAACTATTTAACTGTGAGCCAACGAATGAGCTTTGGGTTGTTTAAAAATTGTTACCTACAAATTATTCGATTACAAATGTTTATTATACACACACACACACACACACACACATATATATATATATATATATATATATTGATGTGGACCCAGGTTGGTACCACGTAAAGACAAATCGGAACACGGTATAAGTTTTAAGATATATTGAAGTAATAAAATACAGAGAAAAGTGGTGGCGTTAGCTAGGCTTACTTGTCAGTCAAATATCAGGAGTGTATCCAATCTTCTCGAGGGTACTTGGATCTCGATTAATAGAGAATTTGGAAGAGTCCATGAATGGACCGAGAACGGTCCCGATATATATATATATATATATATATATATATAATGATTTAATTTTTGGTAATTGAGACCCTTAATTCTATGTGGTAGCACCTGATAGGGTCCTATCAATGGGTCAGTATAGAACCATTTTACCAATCAAACTGAGTGAAAACAAGTATTTCATGCTAAATTGAATTGTTTGAAATAGAACTGTTTGATCATTTAAAGGTGTGTAAATAAATAACTGATATCTAATTGTATTGTTAGTAATACATAATAATACTTGAAACCATTTAACTTGGATGAGTTATGATGAATTGAATTATTTGAAATAGAACTGTTTGATCATTTAACTGAGTGTAAACAAAAAACTGATGTTTAATTGTCAATGACCCATAGCAATACTTGGAACCATTAAACTCTGTTGACTTACGCTAAATTGAATTGTTAGAAAACGAACTGTTTGATCATTTAACTGTGTGTTAACAAATGACTGATGTTTAATGTTAGTAATATGTAGCAATACTTAGAATGATTTAACTTTATTGACTTATGCTAAATTGAATTGTTAGAAGTAGAACTGTTTGATCATTTAACTGTGTGTAAACAAATGACTGACGTTTAATGTTAGTAATATGTAGCAATACTTAGAATGATTTAACTTTATTGACTTATGCTAAATTGAATTGTTAGAAGTAGAACTGTTTGATCATTCAACTGTGTGTAAACAAATGACTGACGTTTAATTGAATTGTTAGTGATATATAGCAATACTAGGAATCATTTAACAAGGTTCAAACGAACGAGTAAAGTTGAATGTAATTATAAGTATTAAATACAAAAAAAAAAAAGAAGATTAATATTGAATAGAATTTTTAGTGTTAGATAGGGCTAATTGAAACCATTTAACTGTGTAGAAACAATAGCAATACAAATGTGCAACCAAATTAGTTCTAAATCTTTTAAAAATAAAATTACCGATAAAATCATTTTTTACATGTCATGTACGCTTATTTAAATCTATGCAAACAAATGCCGGATATCGAATTGTGATTGTTATATCGCAATATTTAAAAACAATTTCATTGTCTGCAGAAAAGAGCTCAAGATTGTTTATAATGTCATCTACAAAATGTATTTTACAACTCATCAACGTTTAATATATATGTATAAATAAGATTTGGCATTAAATAACCTTCAATGGTTGATGTGCCATAAAACCCAACCCAACCAAATCATATATATTTGATATATATGTATAAATAGGATTTGGCATTAAATAACCTACAATGGTTGATATGCCATAAAACCCAACAAAACCAAATTCTGTATATTAAATATATATGTATAAAGAGGATTTGGCATTAAATAACTTACAATAGTTGATATGCCATTAAACCCAACCAAACTAAATCCTATATATTTAGTATATACATATAAATAGGATTTGGCATTAAATAACCTACAATGGTTGATATGCCATAAAACCCAACAAAACCAAATTCTGTATATTAAATATATATGTATAAAGAGGATTTGGCATTAAATAACTTACAATAGTTGATATGCCATTAAACCCAACCAAACTAAATCCTATATATTTAGTATATACATATAAATAGGATTTGGCATTAAATAACCTACAATGGTTGATATGCCATAAAACCTAACCAAACCAAACTAATAATTTGACAGTGAAATAAAATCGGCTAACAACGTTCATAACCTGGACGTGGCTGTTTGGGTTTCACTTCACGCTAATGTACTTTGGAAAGGCATGAACCTTTCTCTTCCCCTCCCAAATACAGGTAAATAGTAAGGCAGACAAAGTTCTTTAACCATGGT
>CAUZXS010000633.1:0-7500 GCA_963585895.1 Sepioteuthis lessoniana
GGGTGCATAAACAGACCCCCTCATATACTACACCCACATCAAAATCCTCTCCTCATCGTCCATAAACAGACCCCCTCATATACTACACCCACATCAAAATCCTCATCGTCCATAAGGGTGTCGCAATTTTTTCTCTCAATATATTTATAAGTATATATTCGCATGTGTGTGTGTGTGTGTGTGTGTGTGTGTGTGTGTGTATCTATACATAATTGTGTGTGCGTGTGTGTGAGCGTACGTGAGTAGCTATATGTATGTAATGTTTATTTTGACTGCGGCCCAGAGCGTTACATTCCGAAATAAAACCAAAAGAAATTAAATCTCTTTGAGTTTTTCTCCCGGGACCAAAACAAGAAAAAATTCTCTGCCTTCTGTAAACAAAGTAAATCCCGTTACAAGTAATTAAAGTAATCAAGATCATAATAAATAAACTTATCAAAAACCTCTTCGATTTCCGCAACCCATTTTTAATGTAAATTCATTATCTCTGCCAGATGCAATTTCAAGTTTCCTGTCCGGACACTGGGTATGTGACCCACGCATCTGTTTAGTACAAAGGCTCACCAAACAGGCAAAGTTTAAGTTCGTATTTGATTTAAATAATCGCTATTATTTTTGCAGGTTTTCAAATATAAACTTAGGCAACATTATGTAGCAAAAAAAAAAAAAAAAAAAAAAAAAAAGAAAGAAAAAGAAAAATAAATAAATAAAAAGAATAAATAAATAAATAATAGCTCTGTTACTCTTATACGCCACGGTGATGTCCAAAGTTTGGTGGGGCTTTCCGGATATCATATCCAATGTTTATTACCACGGAAATTAAATCAGTTACAAGGAGCATAAAATATTGGATAGGGCAAGTTTCCATCAAGAAAACAATGTGCAGAGGTACTTTTTGCGTAACGGTTATCGTCCTAGGGTATGGAATCGGCGACCCGAGTTCAAATAGTTGACGAGACTGCTTGTATTTCCCATATAGCACTAATGCCCTTGGGAAAAAAGTATGAATCTATCAGTTCCTCCCCTCAACTATGGGTAAAAGTAAAATAGACAAGTTTCTTAGCTTTGATTAAGCAATCAGTCTAGCAGAGGAAAGCTCTGAGGGGCAAAAGAGGGTGTCCTTGCTTTGATTTAGTTTATTTTTACGGCATATCAATCATTGTAGTTTATTTCATGCTAAATTCATACATATATATATAATAATATGATTTCTAAACATATTTTGTTGATAACATTTTTAAACGAGCCCAAGCTCATTCTATAACACTCAGTTAAATGGTCCCAAGTATTTCTATCAAACACGATTAATTCTATTGACTATTTTTTTGCACACAGTTAAATTGATATACATATGTTTTCTAAGCGAAAAATTTGTCGGTAATTTCATTTTCAAATGAGTTAGAACTAATTTTTTTGCACATTAGAATTGCTATTGTTTCTACTCAGTTCCAATTATTGCTGTCTCACTCTAATAATTCTATTTACTATTAATCATTTGTTTGCGGACAGTGAAGTGGTAACAAGTATTGCTATGTATTACAAATAATTCAATGAGACAGCAGTCATTTGTTTACACATAGGTGATTGGTTAATTCAATTTACACACAGTTTAAATGTTAAACAGTCATATTTGACTCGTAGATAGAGCCCTATCAGGTTCTACCACTCGGAGTCTGAGTGGACCGAGGAGCAACGGAAATGAAGAGGTAGTCCACATTTCCCAAAGCCTCGCTATCAGATGGTTTAATGTAGTATCCAGGACACTGGAGATGCAGTCGGTGTATTCTACAGCCCCAGCCTACTGGGCTGGGATATCCTTGGTATGACTCTAAATTGATTCTGGGGGTGAGACTACAGTTTTGGAGCTTTGAGGAGTGTAGAGAACTCCTTTGTTGTCTTTACTTTCAGGTCCACTCTGACCCTGAGTGAGAGTACCTGTTAAGGTACCATGAATGAGTCAATTAGATCTATTTGAAAATTATTAGTGTTAAAAATACTCGAAACGATCCCACACTCTTGGTAATCTTCTTTCCAGTATGCATTTCGACCATTTATGTTGTACTCAGGAGGAATTTATTTCATCTCAACAGTGGGTTGGCATTCGAAAAAAGGATTGATAACCCAATTTAAATATCCAAAGAAGGAATGAATGATTCTCTCACGATTTGTATAGTTTGTGAGATTTAAGCTGTTTTTTAATGTAAGGCTTGGTAAAAAAAAAAAAAAGATAATCAAATTTGGTGTCAAAATAACTAGGAACTTCCTTGCAAAATCCCCCAGTGGGGTGAAAAATACGGACTAGTAATCGAAACTTAATATAAAATTCGACTTTATTTGCACACGTCACGGTACTAGGAATTTGAATAGAGTTGCACCCTGAAGTGAAAGAGTAAATGAAATGAGAGAGAGAGGAAGAGAAAGAGAGAGCGGGGGGAGATGGAAAGACAAGTATATAAAAGAAAGAGGAGTAAAGAAAGTGGAAGAAAATAATGACAGAGGTGCTGAAAGAGGCAAAAGAAAAGAGATGAAAAAGAAAATAAAAGTTGAAAAGATACACAAAAATTAAAGCGAACGAATAAGAAAAATAGAGAGAGAGAGAGAGAGAGAGAGAGAGAGAGAGAGAGAGAGAGAGAGAGAGAGAAAAGTTGGAGATGAATAGAATCAATAACAGTGGAAACAGAATAAAAAAGCTTAAACAAAATAAAAAAAAGTTCAAAGAATTAAGTAAGAGTAAGAGTTAAGAAGTGTGTGGTGAAAAAGAGAGTGTAGAACTGGGCAGGGGAATAGAAATAGAAAGTGAGTGAAAAAGAAAAAAAAAAGAAAGGGATGTAAAGAGAGAGGGGGAGTGAGGCTGCCTGGGGACTTGTTTTAAAACAAGTTCAAAATCGTAAAAGGGTGGGGAAGGAAAGAGGAAGGTTTGATGAGTGGGGAAACAGAGAAGAAGCAGAAGGGGGCGAGTGAGAGTGGTTGGAGGTTAGTTCAAATCTTAGACCATCTTAATCCTTAATCGAAGAAATTTATCGTCATAAAATCTGATATCCTTTCAGACAAATTGAAAAACTTCGGAATGATTTCGTTCTCCGAGTTTTAAATCTGAGGAATTCTCTGGAATTATTTACGATTTTACATCAAAAGGACAGTGACCTTCGCGTTCTCTACCAACAAACAAACATACACACACACTCACACATACACTCACCCCACCACACACAAATAAACATATAGTATAACGGTTATCATGCTTATAGATAGAAATGACATTTCGAGTTCGAATCCTAGACGCGGTTGTTTGCATTTCAGTTCGTGCTAATGCCCTCAGGAAAAGCGTGAATAAATACGTTCAAACCCTAGCTAGGGATGAACAGTAGGAAAGACTGGGTGCTTTGCCTTGGTTAAGAAACCAGTCTAGGAGAATGAAATCTCTGTAGGCAACCTGTCTAAGAGATTGAAAACTCTGAAGAATGAAAAACAAAAAAAAAAAAATTCAAACTAAAATCTGCTTAAATATTGACCTTGTGTCACATCAACCAATGTCAGAGGGTTGGTTAAATGCATATATGCATCTTTCTTTCTTTCTTTCTTTCTTTCTTTCTTTCTTTCTTTCTTTCTTTCTCCTTACCTGTGACTCTCTTATTATTTTTTATCTTTCACTCTTTACCTGCCTTCTCTCACATCTTTCGATGCATCTATCTTTCTATTTCGCTGTCTGTCAACCTCTCATTCTCTCTGTCTGTCTCTGTCTCTCACACATCGGCCATTAAATCCCTATTCCTAAATTCATACCCTTCTCCCTTACTGTCATCAAGTTACAAAAGTCACTCCTTCTCACCTATCTGGTAACTTCTACTTCACCTCTAACTACTCCCCGATGTTGCCCATCTCCTTTATGTTTCTCTTTATTTGAATTTGGCTCAAACCTTTTAAGGCTTAAGTAATCAAAGTTCCCTGTTACTTCACACCCTCTGCCCTTATCACAGCTAAAACGGAGCGTTTGTTGTTTTAACTTAATTAGCTGAAAGCTCCCAAGAGAATTTCCCTACGATAGAAAAGAAGATACGTGTCAGATGTAATAAAATTATTTTTGTGGTGCGTCGATGAGTGGCAGAACTTGTAACATACATGGTGATAGTGGTGATAAGAATAAACATATCATAATATCATAACAAAAGCAATAATAATGATAATAATAATAATAATATTAAGTGACATCTCATACGAGAAAACGTGGACGTGGCTAAGAAAGGGAAACCTTCAGAGAAAAAATGAATCTCTTCTAAAAGGAGTACGAAACAACGCCGTAAGGACCAATCATATCAAAGAATAGATAAGACGCAAAAAAAACCCCAGCAAATGTAGGTTCTGTGGTGATAGTGACGAAACGATCTCTTACATAATAAACGAATGCAGCCGATTAGTACAGAAAAAGTATAAGACAAGATACGACTGGGTGGGGAAAGTGATTCACTGGGAATTATGCAAGAAATTAATGTTTGACCATACGAACAAATGGTATATGCACAACCCAGAATTTTTCCTAGAGAATGAGACACACAAACCTTTCTGGGATTTTGAGATACAAACGGATCACCTAATCTCAACCAGACGACCAGACCTTGCAATGATTAGCAAAAAAAAAAAAAAAAAGTAAAGAAAAAAAAAAACAACGAAAACAACAACAACAACAAAAACAGAACTTGCCGATTTCTGATCTTTGCTGTCCCGGCTGACCACAGAGTCAAATTGAAAGATAACGAAAAGAAGGAAAATCCCTGGACCTTCCTAGGGAATTGAAAAAACCGAGTAAACTGAAAATGACGGTGATATCAGTGCGCTCGGTACCATCACCAAAGGATTAATAAAGGGACTGGAGGACTTGGAAATAAAAGGACGAGTGGAGACCATCCAAACTACAGCATTATTGAGATCGGCCAGAATACTGAGAAGAGTTCTGGAGACTTGAGAAGACTTGCAGTCACTCAAACTCTAGTGAGAGACCATCGGCTAATGCTGGTGTGAAAAAATTCAACAGAAGTAAATAATAATACAATCATCATTATCGTCATCATAATAGTTATCAACAATATGGAATCTGATCCCTCAGGTAAGATGAAATGAGAATTCATCCAAGCTATAGCCGTATCTGTACTATTGTATGGCTGCACGTCTAGGACACTAACGAAATGCTTGGGGAAAAAGCTTGAAGAGAACTAAACAAGGATGCTATGTGCTGTTTGGAAAAAAATCCTGCTGGCAGCACCCTACAAAACAGCAACTGTACAGCCACTTATCTCCCATCATACAAAACATCCTAGTAAGATGAAGAACACATACTGGACACTGCTGGAGAAGCCAGGACGAACTCATAAGCGACATTCTCGTGTGGACTCCTACTCATGGACACACCAATGTTAGCCTACCAGCAAAAACATTCATTTACCAGCTCTGTGCAGTCACTGGATGCCATCTTGAGGAATTGCATAGTTATCCGAAACAGCAATATCAAAAAGGTAAAATAACAAAAAATTCTAGAAAACAAAATGGGAAGAAAGATAACTGTATGGATACTTCAAGCGACAAAGTAAAGAAATTGTTGAGGTGATGACGGAAACATGGCTAAAAATGGAAAACCTCCAGAGAGAAACTGAATCTCTTTTAGTAGAAGCAAAAAATAATGTTATAAGGACTAATGACTTCAAAGAAAATCATTTACAATACTCAGAAGAAACACAAGGGTAAGTTATGTGGTGAGAGTGATGAAACATAATAAGTGAGTATTTGTATATATGTAAATATATATGTGTCTATGTGTGTGTGTGTGTGTGTAAACGAGCACAAAATAAATAGCAGATTACGGACGCCTTGGTTATAAAGGTAATCCAGGATAAACTTGGCTATACTCACACACATTTTCACACACAGAGAGACACACACGCACAACACATATGTTAGTGAACAAAAATAAGTTTCATTCAGTGAATAGATCAAAAATAAGTTTCATTCAGTGAATAGATTTATTTGCCGAATGAAAACTGCTACGCAATCAGGAGATTTTTCCTCGTTTCATTTATCAATTCTTTTACAAAAAATTTTTTTAAATAAAAAAAAAACAAACTTTTATTCATAAAAACTTTTCTCTTGACAATGACGTAAGGTCGAAATTATTTGAGAACAATATAAAAATAAATTAACAGAAAGAAAAACAGGGTGCGGAAGCAAAATATGGAATAATTTTTAAAACTTTTTTGCTTGATTATTCCAATTTTTGAACCCCGCCCCAAAAAAAACAAAAAAAAAAAAAAAAAACACGATAAATCTAAATTTTCATAATTAGCTCTATTATTCATGCACTTTAAAAATTCAGACCAATATGAGTGGACAAGAAAAGAAACAACAAAGAACCAATGATTTGCTTAACGCAAAATAAATTTTCGAAATAAATGGAGTTTCTTTATGGTTTACGCCATGCCCACACCTTAACTTCCTTGATTACAGTAGGGGGGGCGTTTTAGAAAACAAAACAAATGCAACTTCCTATTCAAATATTGGTTCGCTTAAGACTGCTATCGAGGGGTAATAGAATAAAATGTCAGAAGAATTTATTTTGAAGACATGCAAATCGTCTCGAAAACGTATTGATAGAATAATTGAAAAATAATGGAGGCCATATTGAGAAAATTTACTGTTTTATGTTTATCTCCTTATTTTGTTGTTCATTTTTTTAAAAATCAAAATTAATCTTGTTTTATAATAGTTGTTTATAATTATATTAGAATATTCCTAATTTTGCATTCACACCCTGTATTCCTATTCGTCGCATCACTTTTGTTCGTATATATATATATATATACACATAGGAATCATTACTCTTAGTATTTATATAAGCTCTATTCTTGATATTGAGATCTCTTCTATATTTATCGCTAACCTTTATGAAATAACAATATATATATATATATATATATATATAATAGATGACCCATGATCTCAAGAGTTTCTTGTTTGAGAAAGTGGTCTTTACTTTTAGAGAGAATTTGATTTATTTTAAAAAATGATGTTCAGAAACCCAGAAAATTATCATATACTTGCAGATTGGATTGGAAATTGCTTAATTCTATAAGTTAAAATATTTTTAGTGTATTGCTTTAATAAAAATCTCACATGTTTTATATATATATAAATCACAAGCTGCACACAAAAATGAAGATGAACGTCCAATGTAGTCTCTGCTCTTAATTAATCTGGCGTATACATACATACATACATACACACATATATATATATATATATATATATGATTCTTTTAATATCCTGTCCGGTGGCAAAAGCTGCGTGGTAGCACCAGGAGTGGTAGTACCGCCTTGAGCTACTGAAACTATGTTATCACCCCTGGTTGACGGCTGATGAGGGCAGGGTATCGCACATGCTTTCACACGTTTTATGATGAAAAAATATATATACAAGCAGAGAGTTTTAGCCGTATATATAGGGATATAATTTTCA
>CAUZXS010000633.1:12500-15000 GCA_963585895.1 Sepioteuthis lessoniana
ATATATATATATATATATATATATATATATATATATATATATCAACAAAACAAGACTATCCACTAAGTGTACGCCTGAGAAACCAAATTTCCTTACTAACCTTTTTCTCGAGCTCCAAGAATTATTCAAAAACAAAAATATTTACTGACAAACAATTTTTCGTTTACAAACTCTCTCTCTCTCTCTCTCTATATATATATATATATGAGAAAATAAACCCTCACAGGAAGTACCATCAACAACGCACTCGCAAGTGAAGCAGAATTGACTTGTGCTCAAAGAATTCATTTGATAACAAATATATTTAACAACAAACTTACAATACATGCACAAAAAACAAGATTTGATATTAGATAAGATACAATTGTTGATATATCACTCAAGTATAAATAAACCTATCTCATTCTGTATCTATCTATCTATCTATCTATCTATCTATCACAATTAATTTATATCGATGAAATATTTTTAAAAATTTCTGTTAGATACTTTAAAAATTATTCTTTAAAATTCATTGAAGTTTCAATAATTGTTTGGGGGACTTAACCCACATTTTGCCTTGCTTTTGTTTGAAGTATATATATATATATATATATATATATATATATATATATATATATATATATATATATATTCTTTTAATGAAGAGAAGATGACAGGGCAATTAAAAAAAAAAAAGATCGGATATAACATCGTTGAGCCGTTACCAAAATAAAGACCTTTTATGTCATTGGCATCTGAATTGATAGTATGAAGTTGATTATTTTTTCTGATATTCCCAAGGTTTGATTGATGAGTTTACCGGTAATATGTATGTATGTATGTATGTATGTATAGTATGACAGAGTATGCAAAGAGTCAATGGCGCTTGGCGATCGCCAATGCGATCATCACTTGAGATACGTTCTAAATAAAACCGGACTTTGTAGAATTTGAAAGCTGCGTAAACAAAGTCATTTTGTTTTTTTTAGCCGAAAAACGACCATCAACTGAGAAATTTAACTTCTGACATCCGCCACTGCACTCACCTCACTGTTTATTCAATCAAGTATTTGTATGATTTTTAGAGACCGTTTATATCTATAAGACATCACTGCTTGGATTTATCTTTTTATTGCTATTAACAGCGGACGCATTAGTAAGAGGACATAGTTCGATAAAACATTATACGACGCACGAATATTCACACACACACACACACACACACACACACACACACACACACACACACACACACACACACACACACACATATATATATATATATATATATATATATATATTAGGAATACCAATCATATAAACCACATCACAAAACATTAAAAATCTCACAAACATCTCAAAACGGACCAACAATGAAACCACCTCTTACGCAGGCATATACTCCATCACATGGAAAGATTGTAACAAACATTACATCGGCGAAACCCAACGCAATCTAGAAAAAAGAATCTACGAACACAATCGTTCAATCAAAACAAATGACGATGGAAACGCCCTTCTCTTCCACATGTTAGACCTCAAACGCACAATTTTTACCAAGCAGCCCTAATCAAACCTATACACTGCAAAAAATCCCTTTGAGTACAAGTATCTGCTGTTATTTCCAAAACAAACCATATAAGACAACGTTTAGGACTTTACCAGATCTCTCCATACCTGATGAACATCTTACTGAACAAAAACAAAATCAAAATTGAAAACAGATAGAAAAGAAATTTCTTCACTCCGTGTCACCATACTTTTAAAACTTCTTTCCTTATCACTTTACCTTTCCCCTTTCTCAACCCAATTGCCACCTAGACACCATAATATAGACAAAATTCTGCGATATCATATTCAATATCTTTACACGAAACAAGATATGCCGAAACCTCTTCGCCCAACCTTTCCCTATTTCTCCCCAGCTCACTATACCTTTCCCAAATTCTCAGCTCACTATGACATTTTCACTTAAAAAAAATCTTTTATGAAATCTGATACATTTGACTTTAAATCTTTCCATACTTCCACCCACCAGCTCGATAAAATCTATCCCCACTTTCACAACAAAAATCTTCTATGAAGCCTTACACATGTGACTTTAAACCATTCCGAACTTTTTCCTATCAGCTCCCTAAAATATATCTCCACTTTCATAACAAAAAATCTTTAATGAAACCTGATACATTTGACTCTAAACCCTCCCTTCTTCCAAGTACACCGATACCCTCTCCGCCATTTCAAAATTCTCCTTATTTGCTTTTAAATAGAAAAAACTCAGAAAACAGTCTCTGTCTGAAGAAGTTCGATGAAATAAAACGAACAAAATATCACGCATCTGAATTAGAGTTAAGTGTTTGATTTATCCAAATTTACACATATTTCTATCAAACAGTCAGATTCACAAAAATCTATCATTTCAACATATATAGATGTATATACAACCACACCAGATGATACCCGAGTATATATATGTGTGTGTGTGTGTGTGTGTGTGTGTGTGTGTGTGTGTGTGTGT
>CAUZXS010000633.1:17500-31079 GCA_963585895.1 Sepioteuthis lessoniana
ATTTCTCTCGACAATCGACCGGTTGAGGCTATTAAACATCTTTTTCTTTATTCTGTTTATTCACCTCAAATTTTACACAGAAAAACACAACCGTTTAGAACAAAAATGGATATTTATTCTACTCTATGTGAGTTTTTCCTATCAGTTTTAACAGATGGTTTTTCACTGAAATTTGAGTGACAACAAATCTTCTCAGGTCTCCAGGATTTTTCTCAGTATTCTAGCTGATTTTATAAGTGTCATTCAGTCAGAATGGTCTCGATTCTTCCACTAATCTCAACTTCCCCCCATCTCTTTTCCAGGCCTTTGGGCAGATTGTTCCAAAGGCTCCTAGTACTATTGGTATCACCGCCACTTTCATGTTCCACTGCTTTTTCAGTTCTCTGCTAAGATCCTATTCTATTGTGCCTCGTCTTGTATTCCAGTTGGGTCAATTTCATGCATTCATTAATTATATGATAAACTTTATCCTCTCCGTCACTACATCATCTTCTACCAGCATCTCTTTAGTGTATAAACAATTTCTATCTTACTCCTTATGTGTTTTTCACTGGAGTAGGGAAGAATATTTACAATCTGTGTTGACGTTCATTTTGATGATATAAAACCAAACATAAAATTGCTGTAAGAGTTTTTCCAAGTGGTGCCGCTATACAACACTAATGACACGACTGCAGCTTTGAAAAAATCCCGTTTCATTAGATCACAGAAATCAGAAATTATATTGTAGATAACCTCTTAGTAGCAGTCCATGACTTTCAACATAATATTAAATGAAGAAAATAAAAAGTCTATTCAATATTTGTTATAAGTATAGATAAATTCAACATCATCATTTGTTGTATTATTTAGTTTTTATTCTTTTTTTACTCCGTGCGAGTTTTTCCCACCAGTTTTAACAAGTGTTTTTTTTCAATGAATTCTGAGAGACAAAAAGTCTCCTCGGGTCTACAGGACTTTTCTCAGTATCCAGACCGATTTTCACAGAGCTATCGTCTGATTGGTCTCGATTCTTCTTCAGATCTAAACTTTCCCCTGTCTCTTTTCCATGCCTTTGAGGACTATTCCAAGGGCTCCGACAATAATTGGTATTACGGCTACTTTCGTGTTCAATAGTTTCTTCAATTCTCTGACAAGATCGCTTGTTTTATTTTCTCCCGATGGTCCAATTGAAGGGGAAAATCCACTGGATGACAAATTCTTTTCTTCTTGTTAATTTAATCTTCTGGCCGGAACCAGATGATCTGTTTCTTAAAGTCCCAGTTGCCCAGTCGGCTAGTGGGGGGGGGCGCTATAGAATACACCGACAGTACCTCTGCAGCGAGTGTCCTGGATATGATACTAAGAAATCTGATAGTGAGGTTTCAGTATTTGGGGTATTCGGGGTTCCCCTTCATTGCCATCGCTCCCAGGTCTACTCTGTCCGGGAGTGGTAACACCTGATAGGGTCCTATCTATGAGCCAAACTAACCTGTGTATTTATGGTAAACTGATTAGCTTATCAACTGTTTTGATATTGAAACTGTACTTACTCTAAACTGAATTTTTAAAAAATAGAACTGTTTTGACGTTCAACTGTGTGTGGACAAAAACTGTACTTATACTAAACTGAATTGTTTGAATTACAACTGTTTGACAAAACTGAATTGCTTGAAATAGAAATGTTTTTCACAATTAAACTGTTTACTCATGTTAAACCGAATTATTTGAAATAGAACTGATTATTAGGATAAACTATGGAGAAAATGCCAATAAAGAATGCACATACTATAAATATATAGGTTATTTTTAAATATCGCTTCCTTAAAACTGATTATATATACACGAAACTGAGGTCTTCCACCAGTTGACCCTACTGATAACGAGCAATCAAATACAGCATACATTACAGTGGCAGATCTAATCTTCAAATCACCCTAACTGTAGGAGTTTTTCTTTGATCCTCAAACTTTAACAGTGATGAGCCTGTTGTGTATCTTAAGTGTTACACTCACACATATGCAGAGGCACACATATATTAATTTTCATCATAAGCTTTATATATACGAGGTGCATACGATAAGTTTCCAGACTTTTTTCGTATGGGGACTTTTATTGATAGTACACACATGAAACTCTAGTCCCTTTCAAATTAATCTCCTCCGGCTGCAATACACTTGTCGTACCGTTCCAACAACTTCTGGAAGGCCCCATGGAAGTCCTCTTGTATCAGCGTGTCAATGACCTTTGTCACAGCCTCTTTCAACTCCTCAGTTGTTTCATAACGACAGCCTCTGAGCTTAGGGAATAACCAAAAGTCACTCGGAGCAAGGTCTGGACTATGGGGAGGATGAGGAACTGTGTTGATGCCCATCTTGGTCAAATAGTCTGTGACAAGGATGGAGTTGTGGACTGGTGCATTGTCCTGCTGGAAATGCCACTGACCCGATTTGAAGAGTGCTGGCCTCTTCCGACGGAATCTCTTCCTGAACTTCCTTAAAACCTCAACATAGTAACACAAACCATAACCCTAACCCTTTGTCCAATCAACTCTGGTGTATTGACTTCCTTATCCTTGCACACCTTTCATCATCCCTCGCAGACTCCCTGGCTTCCCTTAAGCCACTCAAAAACTGATGCTCGATTCCTGAAAGATGGTCCAAAAGCAGTGTGTAGCATTCCATACGCTTTTGTGTTATTTTTTCCAAGTTCAAAACAGAATTTTAATAGACATCGTTCTTCTAAAGTGTCAGATTGTATTTTTGAAATTCACCAGCTGTGACAATCAGGCTTTAGTTGGGTATATTCCAATTCCGGCCATAACTGTTCGTTTGAACCTGAAATCATAAAAATTGGTCAGTCATCTCATAAAATGTATAGCAATAACATACTGAATTTTCAAGAGTTTACGACAATTTTAAATGCCCATACCAAAAAAGTCTGGAAACTTATCGTATGCACCGCGTATATATATATATATATATATATATATATATATATATATATATATATATATATATATATATAATGTCTCAAAACAGATGCAACCCATAAATATGATAATTTATATTGCATCTAGTCATCTTTCATCTGAATCTAAAAAAACAATCATATCACTTCAGAAAGGTCAAACAAGATGACAAGGGCAGAAATTGTTGGACTTTATCCTACAGTGCACGTGAAAGACCAAGTTCTTGGGAACGTTTTCGGGGGGAGTTTTTCGGACTCCTTCCGACAGAATCTTTCACTGTATCCACATTGTCAGGACATATTGCTGTCAACTTCCTGCAAGATCTGGGATCTTCTGCTTTCTTGTTTAGGTTGTTTACAGAACCTGTGACTTTAAATCTGTGTACCAAACGATGAATTTTACTTCTCTGGGGATAATTGTTAAGTTTAATTTCGTGCGAAATTTTGTTTGCACAGTTTTGAATTATTTTTTTCTCTTAATAAGTTGTGACAAAAAATGTTTTTTCCTCTCTTGTCCAAGGCATTGTGATCGAGGATTAATATTTGTTATATAATATTTTACAAATCTGATATAAAAAGAACACAACATTATTATTAGGAGAGTTATTAGCAGTCACATAGGTTCCATGTATATTGAGACACCATATATATATATATATATATATATATATATATATATATATATATATATATATATATGCTGTAATAAAGATTATAAGAAATTAATATGCGCCTTTGATGTAGAATTTTGATGAAATCTTTTAGTCTTCTAATTGATGGTTATTTAATTTGTTCAACAAATTTTTTCTTATTATGAACTTAACTCACGTTTCAAGAAAATTGTATATTTCATCAAACAGGAAGTTTCGGCTTATGGTCGTCTTGGTTTAGAACATTGCTATATCAACGAAGTTAAAACAATTCTGAGCCTAATCTGTACTTTGATAGGTGGTCACTGCAGAATAGTAAATACCGTAAGCAATCAGAGGTCTGTGAGCCAGATGAAACAAATCTTAAAGTAATTCACAAGTAGGGTGTTTTCTCGTGCGAAAAATTTTTAGAACAAAGGAAACCATTTCTGATAATGTTTTTTAGAATATTTATCCTTTCAAAATTCTTAAATTATGTAGGAAATCACAAGAAAATTATCATCATCGTCTCATGCTGATATAACGATGTCTCTTGTCTTTTTAAATATTTGATCCAATCATATTGTAGGGTACTGCTTCTAGAAATTGTTGAAAACAGCACGCATCATCTAACTTTTACTTCAAGCATCCAAGTGCTGCAGCCATACAACAATGATGACACGGCTACAGTTTTGAAGAAATGCCGTTTTATTATATCAGAGATATCAGAAATCATATTTTCAATAAGCTATCAGTTGCAGTCTATGACTTTTCTAAGCGTATGTTGACATCGCTTTCGGTAGATGAGATATTGCAACCGATGTATGTGAACTAGTCGACTAATTTCATTGGCTTTCCCCGTCTAAAAAAAAATGAAGGTTTTGATATGACACTGAACTGGATCTGATGGTGAGACTCCAGTTCTAAAGTTCTAAGGAGTATGGAGAACCTCCCTGGTCCACTCTGTCTCGAAGTGATAGTACCTGTTGGGGTCCCATCTATAGGTCATTAAGATTTGTTTTAAAATTATTTGTATTAGATAAGGCTCTTGAGAAACATCTACCCAATTAGTTATTCAATACATCAAATCAAAAAAAAAAAAAAAATCCCGATCACAATTTCATCCATGAAAAGGTTGACGACAAATAATCTTAAAAATAATAAGTTAATTTTCTTCTAAACCAAAAATACCAGGATTTTATAATTTCAAGTCAAATATTATAAAACAAACTTTTTGTTTTATAATATCATTAGATATTATTTATTAGCAAACTGCTCAGCGTTGAAACCAAAAATAAAATTGCCCATCCGTAAGAAAAAGAAAAAAGAATTACATAGATATATAATGGGCATACTTATTTTTCGACTGCTACATAGTAATATTTTGTTCACTTCTGTCTTGATAAATACAGCTTCAGTTTTGACACTTTTCGAATTCAACTCTTATTTGAAAAAAATTAAAGTTTTATTCACCGTTTATTTATATAATTTAATCACAATATTTTCTGATCACAACTTTGGATGAATTAAAGCCTCATTCATGGTTTATTTCTGTCTTGGTAAATACAGCTTCAATCGTAATACTTTTTGAATACAACTCGTACATTAAGATTTAAGTTTTTTGTTTTTATGTCAGCACATACACTCACACATATGTGAGTGGAGGTATATCTTACACATATCTTAGCAGACCATCAGAACCTTAATAATTTTCTTTATAAAGCGTTAGTTAAACGAGCAGGAATATTTTGATATAATCTGCAAAGTTTAAATCCTTATTAAAAGGTGACAAATCATAAGATAACTAAATATCAAGAGCATTGTGTTAAAGTATAGTTTAAAGCAAGATTAGATTGATTTCAAGATTTACACTAAATGATCGAAACATTTCAGATAAAAGAAAAAAAAAAAGCATGGGTCAAATCAATGGTAGACACATTTCTGTCCGTATTAAGGTTGATCCCCGGCAGCTCAACAGGGAGTTTCAGACGCATTGGAAATACGTTCCATCACGTGAATTATCAATAAAACATTGATGGAATAATTTCAACCTGATTAATTCTTTGTCGAATAATAGATGGATGTATTGTGTCTCGAAATGAGACAAATCGATTCAACGCTCGAATCCAATGAATTGATTTCAGAGTTTTTTTTCTTCTCCTTCGGATCGATACTGATATCGGTCCGCTTTTATTGAAAACAAATGCTCGGTTGTTTGTAGTTTGTCTGGTCACTTTTGAAACTCGCTCAGATTTTCAAGGGCGTTAAATTCTGTTCGTGTATCTTATAATACTGGCCTCGTAAATCAGCATTCGAAACATTGGATTTTACCGTGGCTAGAAATTATTCACATGTCCTGGTGTGAAATATATATATATATATATAAATTCTGGTGTATCCATATATTAATTTCAATCTGCCTATCTCTCATTGCGTTGGTAAACAGATTAGTTAAATTTTGTTTGTGTATCTGATATTATCGGACTTGCAAATCAGTATTCGAAACGATGAATTTTACAAAGGTTGGAACACTATTCCCAAGTAAAGAGTATAGTAAAGTATAAAGCCATTTAAAAAAATATATATGTGTGTGTGTGTGTGTGTGTGTGTGTCTCTCTCTCTCTCTCTCTCTCTCTCTCTCCTCTCTCTCTCTCTCTCTCTCTCCATATCTATCTATCTATCTATCAACTTCAGCATATCTACATATTGCTTTCTATTTGTCTGTCTCTTACACTGTGTTCGTGGATAGCTCGCTAGATACATAGGTTGTGTTATAGCAGACGAAGTGGTTAAACGTGCTGAATATTCCAGATTTGATGTCTCCAAATATCACGAAGTATGTTTGTTTATATTATATGGCCAGCATTGAAAATCAGCATTCAAAATTTTTACCAGAGTTCGAAAACTGTTCTCAAGTATTGATGGGAAATACGAGACCATTTTAACCAAGATATATACACGATCTCTCGCTCTCTCTCTCTCTCTCTGTCTCTCTCTCTCTCTCTTCTGTCTCTCTCTCTCTCTCTCTCTCTATATATATATATATATATATATGTCACAGATTTTCACCGCAATAAGTACTTAATCTGATATCGTTTGTCTAGAAGAAAATTAATATTTTATAGAAAAATAATCAAGGCGAAATTATTAATGAGCGATACTCTAGATTGATAGAGATATCACCACACACACGATTCAACGTATTATAAATTAGTATTTAGTATATATATATATATATATATATATAGGTAGATAGATAGATAGATAGATATCCATCACACTCACACACACATACACACACACGCACGCACGCACACACACATATATAATTTTTGTCAGGAAAGCAAATTCCTCACTGTACTAGTAACTTCCTGAATAAAAAAATTAAGAACAGTCAATCTCATCTCTAGCCATAATAAAACTGATTGAAACCATAAAATTCACAAGTTCAGCATTGTTTAGGAATTCATCTGTTTAATAGTTTTTCAGTTTTTCAGATAAAAAGCTTGTCATAAATTAGTACGTTGGACACTCTACCACAAATTTCCTCCCAATGTTAGATGACCTATCATCTCTAAAACCAGGGTATCATACAAAACTACTTAAACCAAATTGGAAAACTATCATTCACTCGCTCGGGCAGGATATGACACAAAGTCAATTTTTAGCGGAGTTTAACAGGTTTGAATTCAGAGTTTTCCTTCTCCTAGCCTAGTTGCCTCACCAAGGTAGAAGAACCTAGTCTGCCCTTCTATTTACCCATAGCTGGTGGGAGAATAATTGGATTCATACCTTTCCCAAGGGTATTAGTGCTATGTAAAATGCAATCAGCCTCGTCCAGGATTTGAACTAGTGTCGCCGTGTCCATTTCCTGCGACGATAACCATTACACCACGGGCACCTCCCAGGATTCTCTTTCAGGGTTACAATGGTTGAAAAACAAAAGTAATGTGCGACAGGCTGAGCTCTTTAGCGTTAGTAAAGAAACTGGTGTAGGAAAAGTAAAAACTCTGATTTTGAAACTTGACCAGTGTTGTTCATTGTAAATCTGCGGCACACGATTGCACCATTTTTCTGTTATCAGCTCATCAAAAAAAGTGAGACTGGTTCTACACAGATCATTACTACTGTAAGCAAATTACCTTTATAAGTAGTCAAACTATTCACATCTTTAACTGAACTCTCGAGATCGATGGAAGAATCCACTGTACACACACTCACTCATACGCATCATGTGACCTTTTCGGACCGAGATTTATGCTTAATATTAGACAGTTGCACCATACACAAGATACAAACTTTCTGTGTGTAAACGGGCTCGGTATAGGCCAACTGGTACGCCTACAATTCTCAAATACAAAAGTCAACAAACAGTCCCGTTTCTTGTAAAATAGAGATAATGTTATTGCAAATATTGTTTCACTTACTGTACTCCGTTAGATGATAGGTAATTTTCTCATTTTCTTCTATAATTATAAGATTAGTAAGGATTTCAAAAGGCCATTCAGCCCAGTCGGCAAGGGTTGTAGAATACGTCGACTGCTTCTCTACAGAGAGTAAGATCCTCCCCTCCAGCAACGAGTCTTCTGGATATGGCATTAAACAATCTAATTGTGAGGCACGTCCTGGAGCTTTGGGGAATATGGAGTACCCCTTCATTTTCATTGCTATCAGGTCCACTCTGACCCGCAGCGTCAGCTTCTGATAGGGTCCTGTCAATGGGTCAAATTGTACTATTTTGACCATTTAAAGTATATGCAAACGAATGATTTAATTTAAATCGAATTGTTAGTATTAGAACTGTTTGACAATGTAAGTTTGTCTAAACAAACGATTGCAGTTATATTGAATTATAGTGATACATAACAAAAGTTGGAACCATTTAACTGTGTGTAAAAGAAGGCGTAATGGTGAATAGAATTATCAGTATTAAATAGCAAGATTGTAACAACTTCACTGTCTTTAGTAAATAAACTTATTCGCGTTAGATAATAATACTTTAAACCATTTAACAGCGCAAAAAAAGAGCTCAGGTTCTTTTGAACATGTTATCAATAGAATGTGTTTACAAATTATATATATCTAATATGTATGTATAAAGAGGATTTGGTATTAAATAACCAACAATGGTTGATATGCCATAAAACCCAGCCCAACCAAATTAAAAGGCTTGATAGTCATTAACCAAAACTGAATGTATTTCACTGATGAAATTTGTGATGGAATATTAGCCATACCGTAAGTTTAATAGTCCTCATGGTGTAGTGGTTAAAGCGCTGGAGTGTGGAATCGTGGCAAAAAGAGTTCGAACTCCAGTCGCGCTATTGCGTTCACTTTCGGACAAATACCCTGGGGAAAGGTATTAACCCCCTTATCCTCCCAGCTATTGGTTAAATAGCATCACTGCTGTTCTTCAAGAATAATAGCTTTAGCATTAAATAACCGAAACTAATCTGACAACTGTGAGGCAACTTTTAAGAAAAAATCGTTTTTAATTAGGATAATGATAACAAAATATTGTGATTAAGATATTGTTAACAAATAACGTTTTATTACCCTAATTTGTTGATTGCCACTGCTTAACTTAGCCCAACAGTAGTTTACTTTTTTGCCACTGGGTGGCTCACCGACTGGTATCTCGTCAACTATGTTTATATTGCCGTTGCGTGTTATTGTCGTTTAAAAAAACAAAAAATGGAAACATGGAAGGTGAAGAGAAAATATAATTCCACAAACATATATGAACCTTAACCAACCGAAAAAGGAACTCGCATTATACACGAGATATATGATGAAATCTTTTGGAGATAAAAATTGAGGGGGTCACACGATACTCGAGTAAATATATACCTCTAATGGAAACAAGATAAAGGGAAACCAGCCAATATATCTATTTTCCATAATTTTGTGTATTTTTTTTATATCGACACGGTATTGCACGCCGGCCCCATTGACGAATGATCGAGTGATGAATCATTTTTTACATGATATATACAGGTAATTTATTGGTCAACACAAACGCACATGCAAAAGAAGAAATTTTGTTGAGATAGACAAATACATAGATGAAGCAGAGAAAGAGGAATGTTTTGTTTCTAAGATAATTTACAATTTATATGAGACGATGTACAGGGACAGTGTCTAAAAAACTTCATAATATATTTATTTATTTTTTTAGGAGGTGCCCGTGGTGAAATGGTTATCGTCGTAGGAAATGAACACGGCGACTCGAGTTCAAATCCTGGACGAGAGTGATTGCATTTCACATAGCACTAATACCCTTGGGAAAGGTATGAATCCAATAATTATCCCTCCAGCTATGGGTAAATAGTAGGAGAGACTGGGTTCTTCATCCTTGGTGAGGCAACTAGTCTAGGAAAAGGAAAACTCTGAATTCAAAACCTGTTAAACTCCGCTTAAAAATTGACCTTGTGTCATATCCTGCCCGAGCGGAGGGGTTGGTAAATAGGATTATATATTTATTTATATATATCATAAGTAACAGTATTTTTCGTAAGCATGTTTAAATGTATTTTAACAAAATATATTCAAGGGATACATATACATATATATACGTGGAACATTCAATATGTTTCCAGACTTTTTTTGTACAGGAGTTTAAAATTGTCATAGACTTTTGAAAATTAATTATATTATTGCTATACATCTTATAAGATGACTGACCAATTTTTATGATTTCAGGTTCAAATGAACATCTACAGCAGCAATTGGAATACACCCTACTAAAGCCTGATTGTCACAGCTGGTGAAGTTCAAAAATGCAATCTGGACGCGAGGACACTTTAGAAGAACGATATGCAATAAAATCAAAATTCTGTTTTAAACTTGGAAAAAATGCCACAGAAACGTATGGAATGCTTCAGACTGCTTTTCGACCATCTTGCATGAATCGAGCATCAGTTTTTGAGTGGCATAAGAAATTCAAGGAAGCCAGGGAGTCTGTGAGTGATGATGAGAGGTGTGGGAGGAGTAAGGAAGTCAATACACCAGAGTTGATTGGCAAAAGGGTTAGGGTTAGGGTTACTATGCTGAGGTTTTAAGGGAGTTCAAGAAGAGATTCCGTCGGAAGAGGCCAGCACTCTTCAAATCAGCTCAGTGGCATTTCCAGTTGGACAATGCACCAGTCCACAACTCAATCCTTGTCACAGACTATTTGACCAAGATGGACATCAAGACAGTTCCTCAGCCTCCCTACAGTCCAGACGTTGCTCCCTGTGACTTTTGGTTATTCCCTAAGCTCAGAGGCTGTCGTTATAAGACAATTGAGGAGATGAAAGAGGCTGTGACAAAGGTCATTGACACGCTGATACAAGAGGACTTCCATGGGGCCTTCCAGAGGTTGCTGGAACGGTAAAACAAGTGTATTGCAGCTGGAGGAGATTACTTCGAAGGGGACTAAAGTTTAATGTGTGCACTATCGATAAAAGTGCCCATACGAAAAAAGTCTGGAAACTTATTTAATGATCCTCGTATATATATATATATATATATATATATATATATATATATATATATATATATATACCCCACACACATAGATAGATAGATAGATAAGTTTAAAGTGGAAATAATTTTGACTTCATGTAAATATAAGAATACGAAAATTTAATGAAGTAATTAGTTTTCGAAAAATTTGTTATAGATTTTTAAAGAACTTTAAAAACATTTTAGTGCATTAAGAATTTTTTCAATTATCAAAAATGATGTTCACTTGTGTTCTTCAGACCAGTTTTTAAAATTTTCTTTATTTCTATTTATCATAATTAAAAAAATGACTTTAAATGAAATAATAATTGTGATTTTTATTATTAACGGTTTTCGGACTATTGCCTTCATTTTTATTCTTATTTTCACAACGTTTCGGCCGATATGTCCGCCGGCCTTCTTCAGGTGTTTGTCGAACTCCGTAACCTTCACGGAACTTTGAACTACGTCCTTTATTAATCCACGGGGGTCGCCTGTTCTGATTCCGTTAGCCATAACCGGGTACAAGTGTTAAGTATTCCTGTATTATTACTCGCCTGCAGTCAGGATAGAACCTGCAACCTCCAGATGATTGTCTCCTTAGAAGCTTAGGGAACCAACGCCTATAACTGTTACGCTATGCGTTCTGCTAACGGTTATAGGCTAACGGTCATCAAGCTTCAGAAATTTGGACAACTAATATCTATTGTGGTTTATTATTTAAAAAAACCAGGTTCAGAAAATAATGTTGATTGAAAATTATATAAAAAACTATAAAAAGTAAGAAAACTTTATTGATATTTTTTTAAATGGATCGCTTTTAACAATGATAGAAGACAAAGAATTTTCGCATGTTTTCGTTTGCATTTTATTCATTTGAAAATGATTTTCGAGTGATACATCGCAATTTAAAATCACTTTGAAGATGGTTTAAAATATATATATATATATATAATTATATATATATTATAATATATATTATATATATATATATATATATATATCCTTTAAATATTGTGTTTTTTTCCCATTTCTCTATTCTAGCCCAGTCGGCTGGGGCTGTAGAATACACCGACTGCATCTCTGCAGAGGGGTACTCCCCCAACGAGTATCCTAGATATGACACTAAACAATCTGATGGTAAGGCTCCTGTAATGCAGTAGCTTTGGGGAATGCAGAGTTCCCCTTTATTGCCATCGCTCCCAGGTACACTCTGACCCAGAGTGGTAGCACCTGATAGGGTGCTATCTATGGGTCAAATAGAACTAAACTTCGTACTTATGTTAAACTAAATTGTTTGAAATAGAACTGTTTATTTGAATAAAAATTTTAGCATTAAAATAACACACAGTGGTTGATATGCAATAAAAGCAAACCAAAACAAAACAAAACAAAATTTCTATATTCACACACACACACACACACATACATACACTCATACACATTTCTTGTATCATTTCATGCAGGTTTTTCAATATATTTTAAAATTCCTGTGAAAAACCATCAGCTAACACTAATGTCAAAAACTCTAAAGGAGTAAATAATAAAGAGAGTCAAGGTTATAAAAATTGTAGTTGGTACATTTGCAACGATCCCATGGAGCCAGGAGAAGAGACTGGAAAACTGGAAGTCAATGGGAGAATCGAAATCATCTAGACTACATTATTGCTGAGATCGGCTAGAATACTGTGAAGAATCTTGGAGACCTGATGTAATTTGCAATCACTCACAACACTAATGAAAGTCTATCAGCGAACGCTGGAGCAAAAAACTCGCAAACTATAGCGTGGGTAAGATCGGCTAGAATAATGAGAAGAATCCTTGAGACCAGAAAAGACTTGCAGTCACTAAGAATCCAGTGAAAGACCACCTGATAACGCTGGTACGAAAAACCCACAAGGAGTAGATATAATAATATAATAATAATATAATAATGGGATTTTAAAATGCAAACGAATCACCAAACGCCGGCAAGACGACCAGACCTAACAATCATCATCATCATCATATCGTGCTGGCAGCACGGATATCCCTGACCCTCTCTCGCCACTCCTCCCTATCGTTCATCGCCCTAGGTAGGTCTTCAGGACAACAACCTGTATCCTCACATAGCTGCTGAATGTACGTTCGTGCTGGTCGTCCTGCTTTTGCGCGGCCATGTGTGGGGGATCCATAAGAGTACATCTCTTATGAGTTCATCTCTGCTTCTCCAGCAATGTCCTGCATGTCTGGTTCGCCTAACTTGAATAGTTTTCGTGATAGGGGGCAGGTGGCCGTACAGTTGGTGTCTTGTGGGGTGGTTGCTGCCAAGGACTTGTTCAGGATTGCACGCAGCATTCTTGTGTAATTGCCGTCTAGTTTCTTCTCCAGCCGTTTTGTTAGCGTCCATGTAGTGCATCCATATAGTAGTATCGATGTGACCGCTGCCTGGAAGAAACTGCGTTTCATTTTATCGGTTAGGTCTGATTTCCATATAGTCGATAGCCTATTGATAGCTGTCCATGCTTTCGTTAACC
>CAUZXS010000634.1:0-5000 GCA_963585895.1 Sepioteuthis lessoniana
CCTTCACTTCTTTCTTTCTTTCTTTCTTTCTTTATTTATTTATTTTCATTGACATTTCATAACCTTTACATTTCTATTCTTTCTTTCTTTTCACAACCCTTTCACCTCTTTCTTTCTTTTCTTCATTCTTTCTTTCTTTCTTAGTAAGTTATCCATATCTATTTTTTCTTTCTTTCTTGATCTCTAAATTTTTTTCTTTACATCTTTCTTTCGCAGCTTTTTTTTCTAGACTTTCCTAACTTTTCTTTTTTTACTCATTGTTTATTCATCTGTTTATGAACTTTTTATTTGCCTTAATCTCTTTTATGTTTGCTTTTCAGAAAAGTCTTTCCCATGTATTCATTTTCTCTCTTTATTTAATCATTCTTCTTCTTCCTTCTTTTTACAATGTTTTTGCGGTTTTATCTTTTCATTGAAATCCTCCTTCGCTTTTACTGTTCTTTCTTTCTTCATCGGGACATCGCTCTTTTCTTTCTTTCTTTCTATCTTTCTTTGAAATTCTTCTTCGCTGTTCTTTCTTTCTTTCTTTCTTTCTTTCTTTCTTTCTTCATCGGGACATCACACTTTTCATTCTTTCTTTTTTCTTTCTTTCTTTTTTTCTTTTGTTGTCTTCTTTTTCTTTCCTTTGATTTTCCTTCTTTCTTCGTCTTTTTTTGCTCTCACTAAATCTCTCTGTCTCTGTCTCTCTTTCTCTGTTTTTTATGTTTTTTATTTCTTTCTTCTCTTTCCTTTCTGTCTCTGTTCTCTCTGTCATCTCTCTCTCTCTCTCTCTCTCTCTGTTCTCTGTCTATGTGTTGTTCTCTAGTCTGTCTTTCTGTCTATGTTTGTCTCTGGTCTCTGTCTGGTTTCTGTTTTTGTGTATTTCCGTCCAGTCTCTGTTTTTTTTTCTCTGGTCTCTGTCTCTCTATTCTTCTCATTGGTCTCTGTCTCTCTGGTCACTGGTCTCTTTCTTTGATATTTTCTTCTCCACTCTGACTTTGTCAGTATATATTGTTTTCAAGATGTCGTAGTGCACTTGTCTTTTCACTAATGTTTACTTCTGCCTTGTCTTGTTTACAACCCTCGTCCTGTTAATCACTGCACATACTTCTTGTCTGACTAATGCCAACACTCTGATAATGACTTGCTATTTCCAGGCCCTGGGGAGAGGTAGGGAAGGAGAAGGAGGGTGAAAAGAAAATGCGAAACAAAACTTGAAAAGACAAATCAGCTTTACTTTCTTGTCTTGTAGCCATTTTAATCCGCTCACAGCATCAACTGCTATTTTAAAATAGCTGTATATAAGAACATAACCTGCATGCTCCTCTCTTCCTTCTCCCTTTCTCTCTTATAAATAGTCTTTCTTGTCTGTAGGTCACAGAAGAACAAAGATATTTGAATAATATTCTCTCTCTCTCTCTCTCTCTCTGTATGCATGTGCTTTTTGGGCTTTAAAACTGATTCATATTCAACTAAATATTTTTATTATGCAAAGTGACTTCGTGTAACACCTGGGTTATCACTCTATAGTTAGATCACTCTTTCCCACATTATGAAGCTATGAGCAATAATATAAGTTTCTGTTCTTTTATTTGATGTGGTTATAGTTATTTACTAAACTCAGCTAAGTTATGAACCAAGAGCAGAAGTATAGTTCACCCAGTGAGAATCTAAGTCACTAACTTGTAACCATTATTATACCAATTGAGACATGCTTTGATGTGGTTTGAAAAGCATGAGTTTTTCTTAGTTTCATGAAGGAGGAAAAACAAAATTGATTTAAATCCTTATCTAGTCGGCTAAGAGAAATATCTAAGAAAAATGTTTAGTATGTTAGTTTTGCAATCCATGAAGAGTTAGTTTTGCATTCAATAATCTACAGAGTAGTGTGGAAGTAATAGGAGAATCAATAACATGATTGATTGTCCTATTTGTTCTGCTTTAGCCATATGTATTTTACTCAACTCCTCCATCACAAAAAGGGTTAACATACCCCCAATGAGTATTCTGGATATGACACTAAACCAATTGATGGTCAAGCTCCAGTTTAGGATGTAAATTACTCTTTAATTATCATTACTAATAGATTCACTCTGACCTGGAGTGGTAGTATCTGTTAGGGTCCCATCAGTGGGAAAAATAGAACTCTTTTAATTAAGGATTATTATTATTAGTTATTTGAAACCATACAGCTGTGTACAAATTGTTCATATTAAATTGGAATATTTGATAAATAGAATTAGTAAAGTTTAATAGCATAACTTGAAACCATTTAACTGTGTGCAAACAAATGACCTCTGGCTCTTTTGAATAATGTTACCGAGAAATTATTCACTTACAAAATGTATATATTCAAACAGGCTTTGGTATTAGATAACCCACATGTGTTGATATGCCATAAACACCAACCAACTAAACACTGATAAATTCTTTTGTTCAACAAAAGTTCTCTTTTTTTTTTTTTTTTTTTTTTTGCTGCATTATTCAAACAAGCCATTTGCACTGGAAAAATTAGTCCAGGTTTTAGCAATTGTCTTATGTAACATGAGTGTGTTACACTAAATTTCTGAATGGAATGTGGTGACTTACCTTGAACATCAGCATTTAAAATTCTGACCTGGCACCATTGAGAAATATGTAACCATTTCAGCTAAGAAGTAGACAAAGTTCATTTTTATTTCAATACAAATCTCTATGAAGTTGGTTTTGTATGCACAAAATTGTCATTAAAATAGTTGCTATTTCTGTCAGCAAGGCTTAGAATGCATCAACTGCATCCCCTCCAAAAAAGGGACACTCTAGCTATGATGCTAAACTGCATCTGATGGTGAAGCTCTAGTTATTGAGTTCTAAAAAATGTTGAATCAATCCTTCATTGCTATTACTCCCAGGTTGACTCTGACCTGAAGTGGTAATACTTGTTATGGTCCAATCTTTAGGTTAGATCTGTTTGAAAATTGGTAATATTGGATAGGAAACCATGTAACTCTTTGGGAATTGTATTAGATAGGAATACTTGATTCCATATAACTGTGTGCAAACTAATGATTATTATACGCATCTAAAAAAGTGATAATTGTGAATGAACATTGAAAATATAAGTACTTATGATAATAATCTAATTTAAATCTGAATCAAATTTTGACATTAAATAATCTATAAGGGGTTTACATGCTCTTGAATAAACCAGACCAAACATATTATTAGTATTGGCTAGGAAGGCTTTAAACCATATAAGTAAACAAATGATTATCAATAAATAGGAATATCTATTTGAAACTATATTTGTATAAATTGTTAGTATTAGAGAAGAATACTTGATATCGTATAACTGTGCAAACAAATGATTATAGACAAATAATAAAAAAGTGCAATGAAACATTGAAAATATGGTTATTATAATGATGCAGTTACAAGTGAATTTTAGCTGTAAATGACCTGTAAGGAGTTGATATTCCATTAAAGAATAAACAAAAACATTGATGAGTTGTCATGACATTACTTATGTATAATGCTCACAGTTTAATGGTTATTTTCATAGGAAATAGACTTAGGAAGAAGAATTCAAGTCCTGGAAGAGGTTGTTTGCATTATACTTTGGAAAAGGCACAAATCCCTCTTTTTTTTTCTTCTACCATGGGTATATAGTGGAGCAGACTGGGCCCTTTAGCCTTGGTATAGAAACCAATCTAAGAGAAAGTAATGTAATGTCTGAATTTAAACCAGCTGTATTATACTTAAAAATTGACAGTGTTGGATCCTGCCTTTGCAGTGGTGGTGGTGGTAAAGAAATGCATATTTATATTTAACAGTATTCCTCTTATATCTTAGCCATTGTAGAGGTACTTGCCTAATGGAATAACTAATTTTCATATTTAACTTAAAAAATCAAATTTTGACATAACTTTTCTTTATTTCATTCTATTTTTCCCCAATCATTTTTCCCCATTTTTATAAGTAAACGATCATTTTGTTAATTGCTTCTATGATTAAATTACTTAGTTAATTTAAATAAAACCATTTTTCAACCCAAAATTACTTGAATTAAGAAAAAAGAACCCTCTAAATTGCTTGCTTCCTTTTATTCAAGCTATGATGTAAAAATGATGTTGAGATTTTATTAGATTTTAAAAAAAGAAGTTACTGAAATGTTTATTTTTAAGCATTGTTCATAAAAAAACTATTAATTGAAGTTATTCTTTTGTTCTTTTGTTTTGTTTTTGTTTAATAAATTTTATTGAGTTGATATAAAGAAAATATCTTATTTTTAATAAGATATTTTTAAAATGTTTGTCTCTGAAGAGAAATCAGGTCTGATTGTATTCATATCAGAAGAGTTGGCAGTAAATGTTACCTATGATCTCTAATCCCAGGCAATGCCAGAATCTCTTGTTTGTAATAATATGAATTAGACTTTTTGGCCATTATTTTTTAATTAACATACATACTGTAATAGGAGAAAAATTAATTTAGGGATGAGTATAACTATAAAAATATATACCCTGCAGTGGGGTAGGACCCTCCCACCCAAAAAAGGGGATTGTCCTGTCTATGACACTAAATTCCTCCTGATGGTGAGGCTCCAGTGTGTAGTACATCTTCATTGTCATTACCTCCAGATCCACTCTCATCCAGAGTGGTAGTACCTGTCAAAAAAACTTTAAGGAAACAACTACAAAAAAATGTAGATATGAACATACTATCTGTATGATTCCCTAATTCCGAGAAATAAAATAACCCTTGATAGTTTGACATGCTGTCAAAATCAGTCAATGAAATAAGAATATACAAGAGTATTAGATTTTGAAATAAAATATTAATGGAATTGTAAAAATATTTTTAAAAAGAATCTGCCAATCTATTGATGTTTTTAAAGGTTTGTAATCAGTTCTTTGCTGAGCCTGTTTCAATCTTCAGTCCCCTCCTCTAACATCTGGGCCAAATCTGCAAGTGCTTCTTAGAGCACATTTTGTAACCAGTTTTCAGGTGCTGTGTAATAATTAGCTCTGACTGGCAGTAGT